>NDGN011539767.1:8616-30564 GCA_002564285.1 Tympanoctomys barrerae | reverse complement strand
CGGCAGAAATTCCTACTCGGTGGGCGGGGTCAGGGAGGAGAGGCGGAGTGGTGGGGGGCGTCCAAAGGGGGTGGGAGAAGGTCCGGCCCACGCTACGCCTGGGCTGGGACTGGTCCCTCTGGCGCAGGCTCTACTAACCTGTTTTGAAACTGTCTCATTCCTCCTTCTTTCTCAATAAAATTAATGCAAAAAATAAATTAAAGAGAGCAGAAGTGGTACAATTGCTTTTCTCTTTTCTGTAGCTGCTTATAGGGTTGAAGCTGGTATTTACTACTACCTTCTTCAACTACCATTCTGTGTTCCCTTGGCCTTCAGGAAGTACCTCAGCAAGTCTTAGTTCTTTCCTTGGTGGGGTGACCCATATCTTCATTCCTGAAGGGTCTGGACCATTTGTCTTTTTGCCTGGATTGAGTTGTTGAAGTTTTCCATTGATTTTAATAACAGAGAAATATTCTAAGGGAATTACTGCACTATGAGCATATTCTTCCTTTCTTCCATTGTGGAGTAGTAGTCCAATTTCCCCCTAATAATCTGGGCTGATCTACCCCAACACCACTGTGATTCTCTTTTCAGTTTGTATCCTTGGAGGCATGAGGAGAACAAAATAACCAGGGTGAAGTCTTAGCTTTCAGTTCAGTGGTATCATTGCTGTGCTTCATGGCACAAACCTTTACCTATACAGAACTAAGACTGTTAGCCCAGCAGAACCTAAGACTGTGAGGACAGAAAACAAAGGTTTTACTATTGGATTGCTGGGGGTAATGGTGAATAGGTCATGCCTACTTACACCCCTTGAATCCTGGACCTGTGAATCCTGGCTAGGCAAGACATAGTACCATATACAGGAGGCTGATGCAAATCACATACAGCCTTTTGAAGAACCTTGCCCTAGCCCTGCAAGGTATTGCCACCTTGATGGTTCTGTATCTTCAAGAGATCATTCCACCTCTCTATCAATATTGTTGCTTCTGGATGATTAAGAACTAGGGAATATATCTGCGAATTGGATGGGCATGAGCCCATTGCCTTACTCCTTTGTCTATAGAATGTGTTCCTTGGTCAGAGACAACACTATGTGGAATTCCATGGTGATGGATAAGGCATTCTGTGAGTCTATAAATGGTAGTTTTGGCAGAAGCATTATGTGCAGTGAAGGCAAACCCTTACTCAGAATATGTATGGCCTATACCAGTGAGGACAAACTCCAATCCCTTCTATGA
Organism: Tympanoctomys barrerae; assembly: GCA_002564285.1. Taxonomy (NCBI): domain Eukaryota; kingdom Metazoa; phylum Chordata; class Mammalia; order Rodentia; family Octodontidae; genus Tympanoctomys; species Tympanoctomys barrerae. Next base: position 29,344 of record NDGN011539767.1, on the reverse strand, counting down.
TGGAAATGGTCCAATATAATCAACCTGCAAGAAGATCACAGGTTGATCACCCTGGGAAATAGCACCATAATGGGAACTCAGTGTTGGTGTCTGCTGATGCTGGCATATTGGGCATTTAGAGGTGACTATAGCCAGCTCAGGCTTGATGAGTGGGAGTCTATGTTGCTGAGTCCATGCATAATCCCCATCACTGCCATGGTGGCCAATCTGTTCAAGGGCCCATTGTGCAATGATTGGGTAGCTGAAGAAGGAAGTTGGCCACCATCCACAAAGCATATCATAATATTCACTTTATTATTAAAGTGCTCTTCTTCTGAGATCACTTTTAGGTAAGCATTTTCATGGAAAATGAATATTTCTACATTCTTTTCCCATATGGAGAGGTTTATCCACATACCTCTTCCCAAAATATCTTTGTCATCAATTTCCCAGTTATGTTCCTTCCAATTTCCTGACCATCCAGCCAGGCCAATGAGATACAGGACATCAATCAGTACATAGTCACACAGTTAGCCATTTCTCTTTTGAGGCAAAATGTATTATCAAGTGTACTGCCCAAAGTTCTGTACATTATGATAATTTCCTTTCACCACTGTCCTTGAGGGATGTTCCAGAAAGGGATATAATGCTGCAGCTGTCCACTTGCAGGTGTTACCTGCAAAGCAAGCAGAGCCATGCATAAACCAGACTGTAGACTTCTCTTCCTCTGACAGATGATCATATGGTACACCCCACAAGGCCATAGGTGCATGTTGGGTAACAGAAGGCAATATAGCAAATGGAGGAGACATAAGAATCTGGTCAACTTCTTGTGTAATTTATTTGTACCCTCTGAACCTGCCTTGGCTCCATCAGAAATATACCATTTCCATTTAGTTACTGTGGATGTCCAACCTCATGATTCAGTATCAGATAATACCCAGGTCATGATAGGCAACTTAGATCTCATGGTGACCTGGTGTTCTTCAGTGACCTGGTGTCCCATGGTCAAGCATTCAATTTCCACTAGGACCCAGTAGTAGGCCAAGAGCTGTTTATCAAAGGGAAAGAAGCTGTCAGCAGATGGTGGCAGAGCCTTGTTCTAAAATCCTCCACTGTAATTCACCTATTGATGCCTGCCAGAGATTCCAAACAGCATCTTTACCTGCCACTGACACTTGAAGTACCACTGGTCTGCTGGAGCACATGGTCGCATGGGCACAGCAGCCTGCACAGCAGCCTAAAATGGCTCAGAAGTTGCAGAGCCTGTGCTTGTTCTGGGCCCCACTGAAAACAATCAGCTGAGTCATTGAGTTTGGACTGCAGTGAGACCCTTAAACGAGGAATATATTGCCTCCAAAGTCCAAATAAGCTGTCTCCATTACTTTTTGCTTGTTGCTGGGATAAAATAATACCCAACACCAAAAATTAGGGAAGAAAAGGTTTGTTTAAAGCCCACAGTTTGTGGAGGCTTAGTCTCTACTTGGCTGGCTCCCAGGCAGAGTGACACACAGCAGAGAGCAGCAGTTCATGGTAGCAGAAAACAGCAAGGAGCAAAGGGAAGGGCAGCAGCTCTGTCCTCTAGCCAGCCTCTCTCCTCTCCTTGTATTGTAAACAAGCTACCCTGTGCTGGGGGTGTAGAAGTCACACAACATCCATGCCTTCCTCTTGCACAGCATGAGGTTGTTTACAAAGTAAGAATCCCAGCTCCCTGGGAGTCACTTAACTAAACTTCTAAACTTCTCAAGTGGACACAGTGTATCAACCAGTACAATCCACCCTTTGTCAACTTGGTGACCAGACATTTCTTTAAACCAGGTTCCAGGCACATAAGACATATGTATTAACATTTTACAACTTGAACATTGTGTTACATTAGAACCATGGCATTTTGCCCTGGGCACCCCGTTCCCAAAGACTCATGAACATCCCTTTGTGCAAAAGGCATTTGAGTCCATCTCTAAGAGTTGCCAAAGTCCTAAGAGTTTCTCCAATGCTGAAAAGTCCAAGTGTCAAGATGTAAGGCAAACTCCTAGCTCTGAGCCCCTATACAAATGACAAGTTAAATACTTCCAGCATTCAAAGCTCTTTTTCAAACTTCTGGGGTTTTCACTGAATAGGCTTCTTACTCATAGCTTTATGCACTGCCCTCTCAAGAGCACACTGCCTGGCCTTACAGGCCTTCTGAAATCTAGGTGGAAATGTTCTTAACCTCAGAACTCGCATTCTGAATGTGCCTAAAACCAACAGCACTTGGATGATGCCAAAAGCTGATACCAGCTGGAGGAGTAGCCAGGGTTTCCTCTATTTTGGCTGTAGGGGTCAAGTAGCTAGACTGTGGAGCACTCTGACCCTGATTCTGAGGAACAAATTCTCTATGCTGATGCTATTCTGGAAGCTGATGTGTCCGCTGCCTCCATTCTGGAACATGGGTCTCTGCAGCTTTCTCCTCAAAACAAAGTTCCTCACCCTTGCAATTCTGAGACTGCAAATGGCGAGAAACTACCACCTCCCATGATGTCCTCAGGACATCTTTTCTACTCTCCTCCTTCACGGCAATGGAGATCTTCTCAGCTCTATTTTTACATTCCACAGCTTTATTGGAGCTTCCTTTCTGACCAGACTCACAACATTTTAAATCATCCTTCTGGGATCTTTGTTTTTGATTCTCAACATAAATCTGGCTAACAGCCCCCAAAAACAGCCATACCACTGCCTCAATATTTGACTGCCTTGAAGTTTCTTTTACAAGATTAACTATTCCACTGTGCTTTATTTCAGTTTCAGGCAAAGTCTCTGGACAGGAGCAAAATGCAGACAAACTTTTTGCCAAGCCATAACACAAATCATGTGGAGTCCTACAACCAATGCAGTCCTTCCCGGAAGAAACCTCTCCAGCCTGATCTTTACAGGCAAGCTTTTTATCAGTCTTCTGGTCATCTGAGCTCTGACCAGAATCTCCCAAACAGAACAGCTGAAGCTGTTCCACTGCTTCCCTTTTAGGCAACTTCTCTAAACCTTTCCTATGTCTTCCCATAAGCCATTTCTAAAAGTTTGTAATTCACATGGTGAAGTTTAGCCACAGCAAGGACTCCACTTCTCTGTTAACAAGTTCTATCTCAGTTATGTTTTATTTGTTGCTAGGATAAAATATCCAACACCAAAAATTAAGGAAGGAAAAGTTTATTTAGCCCATAGTTTGTGGAAGTTTCAGTCTATACTTGGCATACTCACAGGCAGAATGGCACACAGCATAGACCAGATGTAAACAGTTAAGAGCAAAGGGAAGGGCAGTAGCTGCAGCTTCTAGCCAGCCTCTCTCCCCTCCTTATATTGTAAACAAGCTACCCTGGGGCTGGGGGAGTAGAACTCACACAATGTCTATGCCCTCCTCTCGCACAGCATGAGAATGTTTATAAAGTAAGAATCCTGGCACCCTGCTGAGTCACTTAATTAAACTTCTAAACTTCTCAAGTTGACACATTGTATCAACCAGTAAATAAGCCCACTAGACCTTGCAACTCTTTTTGATTGTTAGATAAGCCAGATACAATAATTTATATTTTACTTTAGAAGGACTATCTCTACATGCCCCACACCACTGACTCCTAAAAATCTCATTGAGGTAGAAGGATGTTGAATTTTTGTTGGATTTATTTCCCATCCTGTGGCTCTCAAATTCTTTACTAAAATCCAGAGTGGTTGCTACCTCCTGATCACTTGGCCCAATTAATGTAATATGATCAATGCAATGGACCAAGGTGATAGCTTATGAAAGAGAAAGGTGAGTAATATTCCTACAAAATAAGTTGTGGCACATGGCTAGAGAGTTAATATAATGCACAGGCAGGTCAGTAAAGGTATACTGCTGGCCTTTACCACTGAAAGCAAATTGGTTCTCATGGTCCTTATGGATACTAATGGAGAAAGAGATATTTACTAGTGTTAATCTGTTCAGGTAGGGAAACTACATCTGGTACTGTCTTAGTTACTTTTTTCTCATTGCTTGGACAAATACCCAACACCCAAAATGAAGGAAGGAAAGGCTTATTTAGCTCACAGTTACTAGAGGTTTCAGTCCACAGTCAGCTGGCTCCAAGGCAGAGTGGCACATGGCAGAGAATAAACTTTCATGGCTCCAGCAAAGAGCAAGAGAGCAAAGGGAGGAGTAGCAGCAGCTCAAGCAGCTAGCTTCTTTTCCTTCCTTACAATATAAGGCAGATTACCTGCCCCAGGGCAGGTATAGCACTTATGCCCATAATCCCAGTGGATCATGAGTTAATCACAAACTCTAGAAATCTGCCCCATGACTGCATAAGGCTTTGGGGTGACAACTAGACACAAACCATAACAGGTACTGTGGCTGCAATTGGAGTCACCACTTGATTCAGTTTACAGTAATCTACTGTAAACGTTCTCCAATACCTTTCTGTCTTTAGCACAGGCCAAGTGAAAGAACTAAATGGACATGCAATGGGCTCTACCACCCCTGCATACTTCAAGTTCTTGATGATGACACTAATCTATGCAATCTCTCCAGCAATGCAATGTTGATTTTGGTTCACTATTTGACCAGACAAAGGTGACTAACTCTAATGGCTTCTAACACTAAAGATTAGGGAAACAATGTGAGGAATCTTCCAAGTACTAAGTATATTTATTCCAATTATGCATTCTAGAGCAGAGGAAATGACTACAGGGTGGATTCAAGAACCTACTGGACCCATTATGAATCAATTTTTTGCTAAAACTCCATTGATCACCTGACCTCCATAGGCCCTTACGGTTACTGGAGGACCATAACAGTTTGGATCTCCTGGAATCAGTGTTAGTCCAGAATCAGTGTCTAGTAGTCCCTGAAATATCTGACCATTCCCCTTTTCCCAAGTCTGGTCACTTGGCAAAAGTGTTAGGTTTCTCTGGGGAAAGATAGAAAAAATTGACTGTACACATTTTTGGTGCATCAGGATTCTTCCACAAGGGGACCTGGCCTCTCCTTCATTCAAGACGTTCTGGGTCTATAAATTAGCCACAACACAGGAACTGGTTAAGGGACCATGATTCCTTGTTAGCATAATTTGACATAGGTTTCTATTTATTTGCCCTTAAATTTTTCAATTACATAAATCTAGTAAAACTTTTGAAGATTTCTCATCTATTTCACTTTTGGGAACACTGTGGCTGATCAACAAATGCCACAGTTCTACATCGTCAAATTATTCTGGTCATTTTCTGTTTCTGCTGTCCATTGTGGTAAGTATGTAAACCCAGTCTTTGATGATTAAATGATGCCAGTCAATCTCTGCCACTCTGGGATGCAATCAAGCCCACTGCCTTTACATTTCCCAACTGAGTAACTCTGGTTCCCACCGTAAGGTCTGGCATAAAAAGAAGTGCAATGATAGAGCTCTTCATGGATGCTGATTCTCCACTCATGGGTCTGTTTCTCAAGGTGTGAGTCAACAGTACATTTTCTGGATCTTGTCAATGTGGAGGATTAGGTTTAACATGACAGATCCACTCTAGTAGTCCCATTTTCCTAAGTCTTTGAATCCCCTCATCAGTAGTAAACTATGGAATATCAGGCATCTCTAACTCCTTCACAGCAGGCTTTCTTTTGCTCCATACTTCTGCCAACCAGCCAAATAAACAATAAACCTTTCTTTACAAACTGCACCATTAAATTCAGAATCCCTGCTTAATGGGCCCGTATGAACAAATTCAACCTGATCCAGGTGTATATTGCTGCCACCATTAAATATACCACAGTCACAAACTCCATTCCCATGCTTGTTCATTAGGCCTCTGCTATAAGAGTGAGAAAACTCAACAACTTCTTTGGAAGGATCACAGATTTCCCCATGGACCCTATGTGCTTCACTCTTAGGAGCCTTCTCTAATTTGAGCTTGGTTATAGGCGTAGAGGCAAAATGGGTGGTGAGTATGGGTCCTGTGGATTGTCAGCATTATCCTGCTTGGTCAACATGGAATTGGTTTCTTCAAGTATACTAGAAGAAGCCAGAACCTCCAATGGTGGAGGTAGGAATGCCTCTCCTACTATGGCTGGAGAACTCCCTTCCTCTGCCAAAATAATCTCACTAACAGCTAGATCCTCAGATCCTCAGGATTCTCCCACAAGTCTCCATTCCAGTTTATGAGATCCCATTAACTTAGCTATTATTGACAGCTAAGTTAGGTAGAAATATTGTAGGCAGAATCAAACAGAGATGGGCCCTGGAGGGGTCAAAGCAGAAGATGACTTTGGTTGGAGGTGTATCCACCAAAGTCAGACTTCAAGAAAATGAATTACTCACTCTATCCTTCCTTTAGGGATGAGCAGCAGTGACTGATAATCTAAGTAGGCATTAATCTCCTTGGGATGAAGGACAAAACCACCTTAACTTGCCCCTTCCAGGAAAGTCCTGTGGATCCCTGTCTTTGCTACATTACATGACTTATTTTCCAAGTTGATTCCCACTGAATCAATATTACTCAACTGATTATACTTGTCACCTTACTGATTCACAAGTGTACCTCATACCCACCTTGTGATTACCATGTGATCAATATTACCTAAGCAACTATATTTGTAACCTTATTGAGTATAATCCTGTCTCACCTTAAACCCACCTCCTTTCATGGCTTTGCTCAATGAACACCTCAAGAAGTGGGATTGGTGGGCAACCCAATCTCTGGGCTACCTTCTGTCCCTCTTCAACAGCAGCTTTCCTTCTCTCCATAAATTCTTCCTACTCTGAACCCGTTACTCCTAGAAAACATCCTTCAATTTTAGAAAACACAAACTCAGCATTGTGGACATCTAGCAGATTGGAAGTTACATTTGCTCTATATCCATTCTTTTCCCTTCAGTGCTCTCACCTTTGCTTCAGATACCCTCTCAGACTGAGCACTGGATTTGTATCTTAGCCAGTAGAATTATGAGGGATTGTGTTTGGGTTTCTCTAATCTCACTCTGCAACTAAAAGAGTAATTATTTTCTTTCAGAACTCAGAAATCTTTAAATTTCTTATCTGTGCCTAGAGCTGGGAATTTGAATATTTGAGATCCTTGTTTACCTTTATTAATTTATCCCCACAGCCACAAGACTTTAGATTTCCTATGGATATTTTGTGCTCATCATTTTCTTCCTCCAATTTGTCCAGGAATGCTAAGAACATTGTATTCACTACTCTGCCAAAGATATTCACAACTTTCATGCATGGAGTCACTGAATTCCAGGCCTCTCACATGTACTGAATTAGAATAATCAAATAGATCTACATAAGATATTAGTTTAAACAGTTCACACCAAGAAGTATCAGTACTTCCCACAGAATTAGGAGAATCTATGGTCTTTAAGTCTCATCAACTTGGAGAGCCAACTCTAATGTACCTCAAAGCCATTAGAGAATGTCATCATTATAATTCTGTTTCTTTGGAGCCACTTCTAGTACCAAATGCAGTAGCAGTCCATGTTTTACTATAGAAACAATTATAACACAAGATATAAAAATGTTTAAGAATTTACAAGATTGATTTACAATGGTCAGCCACAGAGTTGGATGAGGAGATGTGCAGAGGGTGTCTACACATCAGAGACTAAAGGAGTCAGCCCAAGGTGTGGAGCTCACCTCAGTGTTCCATACAAGTCTGTATCAAGAGGCCAAAAGGGCTGCAATGGAAGGCTGAAGAATTTTCCAGAACGCTGAAGGATCTGAGGTAGAAGCTGAAGAGTGCATTTGGAAGAAAAGGAGATGATGTGTAATCTGAAGAAGCAGAAGACAGGACCTCCTCCAAAGAGCAGAAACACAACCATTCTCCCTTATTTTCCCTTTATAGTATCCAGGTGAGTGATGCCAGGATGGGTTCCATATCCTAGGGAGTAGATTAATCACCCCAGGGTAGGTCCTGTACACACCAGAGTTTCAAATTGCTGAGCCAATTTAGTTAAGCTTCTAAACTACTGAAATTGATACAATCAATCAACCATTACAAATGTTACAAAGAACAGGAGTGTAAAAAGTCTCTCACCTCCATCCTATGCCCTGAGGTTGGAATTAGACTATCAGTTGGCACATTCAGGGATGCCAGAGTGGTTGGCATGATCAGAAGAAAAAGATTCTATGAAATCAAGATACTGCTTGCTTATGTTGAACAGATAAATAAATCAATTAATAAAAAATAAAGGAAAGTAATTTTCTCACGGTTGGAGGAGGATTTACAAATGGCAATTGTGAATGGTGGCAGTAAGCCTGTAGTACTAATTTGGGACTGGAATTATCATTGTGGAGTCATGATCTTAGACCTATGTGAACACAGAGTCGTGAGCATTCATAGATGGATATATGTATCCATGCATGTAGTTCCTAGTTCTGTTTGCACAGAGGCTTGATGTGACACCATGATATCAATAAGTATCAAGCAATTCAGGCTTTGCATTCATTGTAGCATTCTGTACTAAATGAAGCCAAGGGACTCAGGCAAGTAGCTAACCTACAGCAGGGCAGAGAAATAAATGAGCCTAGAACACCTTGCACAAGAAAGTAAGAAAACATTCAAGGAATTGTGAAGAATGGTCAGAAAGAGCCTAGCATGATAGTGTTTTTATTGGCAAAGCCTGAGATAGTTCAGTCATCAAAATATGTAACAACAATCATAAAGATAATTAATAATAATAATAAATTATAGCCCATTAGCTAAAATAGGATGCTGAGTCAATATCTGTATAGATCTTAGGTAAATCAATCAGACCATTACAGTGATACAAAGCTCGATCATACAGTAAAGTAACAATATAAAAGACATGAGATTTTGCAGACTCACTATTTTCAACCATTTTACAAATAACTGATCCAGGCAAAAGTCATCAAAGAATAGTAAAACTAGTAGGTAAAAGTTTGTAAAAGAATAAGATATAGTAGTCTCAAACTGTTCCTTATAAATTGCTTAATAGGAACAAAACACCCAATATGTAATTTTGCAATGAAGAAACTTGGAAAATATCTAAACTAAGTGATAAAAATTAAACAGCATCAAGAATGAAACATCTTGACATCATGTACCTCCAGAAACGATACACTGAAAAGAACACAACATTGCTTCGAGGTACTTCTGCCAAAAGTACAAAAATCTGAGGGATGAGATGATCTTACCCTTGTGGACATTCTACGCAATAATTTTAAAACTTCCAAGGTTATAGTGCCTGCAAGATAGCTCAGCAGACTAAGCACCTGCTTCGACAAACTCAGGGACAGGGTTTGATCCTTGGCACCACACACAGATCACACTGGCCCCACCCCTGGACATACTGAGATGGCCGCCGTGACCAGCTGTGGTGGCCCATGCCTGTAATCCCTCCACTGTGGAGGCTGAATTAGGAAGATCATTACTGCATAGAGATCCTATGTCCAAGCTGCATAGTGAGACCCTGTACCAAATACATTTTAAAAAATCCAAAAATTCCATGTTTATACAAACATATGCCTAAGGAATTGTTCCTTATTAAAGAAGACAAAAAGAAAAAAGAAAAAAGAAACTAAATACAACATGTGATCTTGGATTGGATCTAGTACTTTGTGGAAGATATCATTAGGACCATGGACAACATTTGAATAGAATTTAAATGTGTATTAGTTGGTAATATGTTATGATTATCAGTTCCTTAATTTAAACAATTTAATTGCTATTATGTAGACTGTACTTGCTCCGCTGATTAAACTGTACATTGAAGACTTGAGAGATAGTGAGATAACCTGAAATTGATTCTCTTATGATTCAGAAAAAAAACATAACAGGGCCAGGGAGATAGCTCAGTAGAATTAGCACCTGTCTAGCAAGCACAGGGTCCTGAATTCAATCCCTGATACCACAAAAAAAGAAAAAAATAATAATAATATGTGTTTATATATGTATGTGTTATGTATGTTACAGTGATATGCAACCAGCATATACACATATTACTACATATATATGTATATATATACATATATGTATACTTGTGTTCATATAAAAAAGACAAACAATTGCAATACAATGCACATATACTAAAATGTCAATTATTTGGGAATCTGACTAAAGGATGCTTTGGCTTGAATATTGTTTGTTCCCTCTGAACTCATGTTGAAATTTGATTGCTACTGTGTCAGTATTGGAAAATGGGTTATCAGAGGTAATTAGGTCACTAAGTGGAATTAATGCCCAATCAGGCAACTAAGTTATTATAAAGCCAAACTGTATCGTGAGTGTAATTCTTCCTCATGCTTCAGGTTCTGCCATGCCATGATGCGCCTAAAGCCCTTGCCAGATGCAGCCAGTTGACCCTGGATATACAGCCTCTAGAACAGTAAGCTAAATAAATCTCTATCCTTTATAAACTATCAAGTAGCAGGTATCCAGTGATAGCAACAGAAAACAAACTAAGATAAAGCGTATATCACAGGCGATTATATTGGTAAGCTCCTTTCCTATAAATTTAAAAATCATCTCAAAACAAAAAGTTAATTCAAAAACTTAATCTTCCCACCTCTTAAGAACTAGAGACTGATTTTTTTTACATGAACATATACACACAAGTACAAAAAGCAATGGTCCAGACAGTTTGCAAAGAATAATTCCAGGTTGTAATAAACTATTAAAATATAACAAAGAAAAATTCTTGTCTACTTCATACAGCTCTGTCTCAGATGAGATGGATCTCAAAATTCGGGTTCCAAATTTTTGTCCACTTTTCTTTATTTCAATTTATTGATTTCCAGTTTCTCACAGCATCATTTTGGCAGATTGCATCTTTCTCCAATATTTTTCACTGAGGCCCTTCCAAATACCCTGTCTACAGCTTTACAAATATTCTCAACATCACCATACATATCTCTCCCATGTAAGAAAAGAGATTTTTTTAAATTCCTAGACAATATCTAGTATTTTAATTTGAGATGTTGTGTCTAGAAATAATCTCTTTTCCCCCTCAGCCTTTGGACTTGAAGAACATCTTTAGATGGTAAACAGAAGAGAGAAGATATTGAAGGTGTTTCTTTTCAGGATAGAAGTTTTATAACATAGACTGTGATTCTAATTCTACATATTGAGTTTCATGGTTGAAGTTTAAGGCATTTTTCTAGATATACTTTTTTAAGAAAAGGAAACTTGATCTCAATATTTATTTGAGATATGAACTGCAGTAAGCAACTCTGTCACTCTAATTTTAATATTCTTAATAAATTAACAATCATGTCTTAGGAAGCTGACATATTCTTCCCCAGAGGAAACTATATATTATGTTGAGAAGATAAAATAATTGAGTCTGGGTAGAAATACAGAGTTTCAAGAAGTTCTGTTTAAATTCAAGATGATGATGATAGTGATGGTATCCATTATGATGATAGGGATAATCAAGAAAACACACGAAGATGGAGATGAAAGGATGATGTTTATGATTACATATGCTAATACTTAAAAACTTACTTGAGCCCTATTCTGAGTGTCCCAAATACTTTTAACATATTAATCATGAAATCTTTCCTGTAGATGTTATTGTTATGCTCATTCTACAAATAAAGGAACTACTTTCCGGAGAGGAGAGGCAAGTTGTCAAAGGTCAGAGAACCAATAAAAGTTAGAGGCAAGCTTCCAGTCCAGGTTAGGATGCCTCTCTCATATAACATGCTGAAATATGGGTCGCTCTTGTTTTCCCTAGCTCTCCACTTACATAAAAACAACTGGATTCCCAAATTCTCATAGAACCCAGAAGTTGAATGGAAAAGAAGTTTAATCCTGTTTACTGTTGCAGTCCAAAGACATACAGACCTGCCTGGCCTATTTGTAGAGCCAAGCAGCGGAGCAATGAAAGCAAGATTATAAGACACACCATAGCCATGCAGGTGTGAGGTGAGGGTGGGAAAAAGCAACAAAAAGAGGAACAGACAGGTAGACCCAGAGCTCTCAGCCGTGGAACTTAGCGAAAAACTGAAGAACAATGCCAATGAAGTTTCAAGCAACTTTAAGTAACCCTACCCCTGTCTGTTGCAACTGAGAAAAGGGACACTAGAGAGACAAGGCATTCCTCAAACATAGTGCAGACAGCAGCCACTTCGGGCCAGGCATGTTTCTAGTGCAGATTTGGTCAGCACCTGTAAGTGAGTAGCCTGAGATGGCATGAGCAGCCAGCTGGCATCAGCGCTCCCCGCATGCAGGTGCCCAGTGAAATAAGCAGGGTAAGAACTATGGTCAAAGCAGGCAGATGTACACAGTGTGTTTCACACCGAGAGCCCTTTCTTGGAAACTGAATAGAGACCATGAAAACTCAAGGACTAAGTGTCTCCATGGAGGGCTCTGGTTTAGAAATCAAACCTTAAAGGGCTCTATTGTCAGAGCTACACATTCTCAGCACCCCAACGTTATCTTAAATTTGAAAGAAATGACTCTCCTGTGAATCAATATTTAGATTTGCTTCCTATTTCTGGGTGCTTATGATCCTTGCTAGTACTTCAAAACTTTCTGCTATAAAAATGAGTTTAAAAAAATAGCTGTGATTCTGTGTATTTTCTTGACAAACCATCCAAACATCTAAATGTGAAAAGTGATGATTTGCTATCTTTCCTGCTGTTCATCCTACACATTGGTAAAAGCTTATTCAGACATTTAAACAAATCTGGTACACGACCATGACTTCACTTGTTCTCTCATCCAGCAAATATTTGTTGAGTAAAACTCTGCCAAGTACTCAATCTATACACAGTAAACTAAGCAACGATTCCCCGCTCTTGTGGAGTTTATACTGTGGGAAAAGAAAGCATAAACAATGCATGAGTAATAAGTTAATTACCTAGAATGGTAGAAGGGACAAGAGCCATGGAGAAAAGAAAAAGCAAAGTGAATTAAAGGGCATCAGGAGTGGCAGACAATGGTTGAAACATCAAGGTTGGAGCTTTAAGGGGTCTGAATAGTTTCAACGTTTTGTAATGGGAGCCATTCCAAACTGTTTCATCTAACCCATTGCCAGGCTGCCTCAATACACTGCCAATAAGTCGTTTGTCCAGATTACTATTTCCAGGAGGAATAACTTAACTAAAATAATTTTAAAACTTAAATTTAATTGTGTAACCTTGCTTATGGTGACATAATTGAGTGATACATAATTGAATTGTGTAGTTTTGGAAACGATAAAGTTCTAATTAGAAAACTATTGCTTCCAAATTCTATAAATAAGACAATGAGACCTGAGAGTTTAAGTGATTTGCCCCAAATCACTGAGCCAGTAAATGGCACAAAGAGAACTAAAACATAATTTCATCAAAAAATTTTTACTAACAAGCTTACTCATATTTCCTGTTTGCTTTTTTTACTTTTTTCCATGAGCTCCATGATAGCCACAGGACTCCTGGAATCCCGAGATTCTGAGCTCCATTTGTTCTTAATGAATTCTGTTAGAAATTTTTATCAATTTTTTTGTGTTGACATAAAAAGGCATAATAAGGCTGGAGCAAAATTTGTTCTGGAACAGTTTTTCTGCTCTCAAACACTGTTAAATTTTGATTCTCACTCACTTCCCAATTTGCACTGTTCCTCCCTACCCTACTCCAAGATAGGCCTGTGTGTGTGTCCTTTAGATATTTCTCTATGCAAGTACAAAAATATGAATATATTACTAGATCCCTTTTAAGCAAAAAGTAAGATGTAGACACCACTGTATACCTTTCTTTACTTGGTTGAATTTTTAAAGAAATCCCTCACCCATTCCCCTCAATTCTCCAGTTTCTATCTCACAGTGAGGAGTATAATATTAACAATGGTCTTTTCTTAGTGGAGATTGAGACTATTGAACAGACTTCTTTAATCAGGGTTTCAGTTAGAATGGATACAGTTTGCAGATAACAAAAACCTGACTTACAGAGCCTCAAACAAATAAGCATTTATTCTCTGCTAACAGAACCCGGGAGATAGGTGGTTGCTGGTGTTGAGTCAGCAGTTTTGAAATGAATCAGGGACCTGGATCTTGTTTCTTCGCTCTCCCATTCTTGAAAGTTGGGACTTCTCATACTGTTACCTTGCCCTTGTGGGAGGCTATTTGGCCTTAGGCATTATCTTCTTAGGGTGAGTGCTATTAAAAGAGTGACATTGGGAGGAGTGTCTTGTTTTCATTTTTTATGCTTGTTTTTTAAAACAAACATTTACTTGAGAGACAGTATAGCAGTAACTGATATGACATGACAAGCAGTACATATTTAGAAGACCAGAATGACAAGCATTCCAAGCATGACCCTAGTATTATACATTGCTGTCTTCAGTGCAGTTGCTTAGCTCATAGGTATCAGCATATATAGTTAGTCAGGGTTAGAATCTTACCAATGAACTGCTAGTTTCAGAAACCTGCTGAAGATTCTCAAGATCATTGCCTTAATCATCTAATGCACATAAATGTATGGTTTTGTCCATGTCATGTTTCCTAGCTTTTCTCCTTGCCTTCTCTTCATTGTTTAATGCCTCCTCAAGCAACTTTGCAGCATTGCTTAAGAAAGAAAGACCTATTCCCAACCCTCCCAATATATGCACCTTGAATGGGTCACACACCCACTTTTACACCAATCACAGGCCAAAATGAATACTATTTTGGCTCATGACATCAATCAGCCTTAGGGACCAAAGTAAAGAGCCTATCCTCCCCAAGATGCAAGGATCTTTGCCCTTTACCTGAGTAAAAAAAAAAATTAATTTTCCCTACAATATTTATTAGGTAACCAACAGCCAACATCTGCTAAAATCTGTGAAGAAATATGCCTATTATATCTATAATAAAACTTCTCGGGGCCGGGGAGATGGCTCAGTAGAATAAGCGCTTCCCTGGCAAGCACAAGGGCCGGAGTTCAATCCCCAGTTCAAANAAAAAAAAAAAAACTATTGCTGCATTGGGGGTAATTAAAAAAAAATAAAACTGCTCATTTTAGCTGTGGAAGGTACCAGCCTATTTCTTCATTAGTGTGTTAGGCAGCTTACTGTTACTCTGAGATAATTAAGAGGAGAAGTTTATCTTGGTTGCAATCCATGGTTATTTGGCCTGGTTGCCTTGGGCTCATGGTAAGAAAGCACAGCATGGCAGGCGGACACAGTAAAGCAAACTGCTGACTTCATGCCAGCCAGAAAGCAGAGATGAAGGGAAGGAGCCTGGGTCCCAATGTCCCCATCAAAGCCATATTCCCATGGGATCAAAGCCTTCCAACCAGGCCTCACCTCGTCAAGATTCCAACATTTCTCATAGCACCAGAGCATGGCATCCAAGGCTTTATCACATGGGCCTTCAGGGACATTTATTCAAGCCATGGCAGTCAGATGTTTGTGTTTTAGTATATGTTTTAAGGACAAAGGTTAAATTAAAACAGGAGAAGTTACAAGAAACAAGAGTTAAAAGGGGATGTTAATTACTTGAATAATATATGTGAAAAAGGGAAAGAAGCACTTCTATACCTGGATAGATTTCTAAATTAAGTCAGAATACATTTTTTCCTGCAATTTAAGGCTATCCCAAACCATGCCACCAACGCACAGTCCCCAACTTAGGAGATAAGAATAACCTCACAAGGGGAAAACCTCACAGGCACCTCAGAAACTTAACGTAACCTGTTAAGATGTGATAAATTGAAACCAGGTAACAGTGCATAGAGAATAAAATGAGAAATATTTTGCCACGTTTGAATAACCAACCCATCTGATCTGATCATGAGGAAACATGAGACTAACCTAAATGGGGGGCATTCAACAAAGTAAGTGACCTGCAAGCATCAAAAGTGCCAAGGTCATGGAGTCAAGGAAAGGCAGAGTGAGTGAGGAAATTGAAACTCAAGACACCTAAGGCAATGTATGATGCTGGCTGCTCTTGGTATCAAGAATATGATTAGGATAATTAACATAACTTGACCCAAGTGTCAGCATTATAATGTGATAATGCATTGGTTGTCAGTCTCCTAGTTTTGGTGTTCACGTTTTCATATTTATTGGGTTCTACATAGGAGGGCACCTTTTTCAAAGGAAACAGTAAAGTGTCCAGAAGTAATAAAACAGCATAACCACAGCTCACCACAAAGTGACTCAGGAAAAGACTTTGCATTTTTCTTGCAAGTTTTCTGTATGTTTGAATCTGTTTCAAAACAAAAACACGCTTTCGCTGTTCACTTATGGATAGAAAAGGATGCTGATTTCCTGTCATGGCTTCCTAATATTTCACTGGTTAGAAATAACTAGTTGACTATTGACAGGCAGTTAGACTTCTTTCAATCTCATGCAATGAATTTTTAGGACTTGTGCTATTCTGTATATGTGCTACTTTATAAAATAATTTTCTAGGAGTGGAAATTATTTTAACCCAAAAACTGCTGTGGTTTTACTGTGTCTCCCAAGTTCATACGTGAACTTGAACTCCAATGAACTATGGTAGAGAAATAGATCTAACTGAAGACGTTTGGTGCCATGGAGACTCTCGCTAGGTTTGTACCATTATCATAGGAATGGGTTTGTTATCTTTAGAGTATGAAAGAACAAGTAGGTCCTCTCTTGCTCTCTCTTGGCCTCTCTGGATTTCTGTCATGAGGTGGTTTTGAAAGAAGGTCCTGGTCAGATTCTGGCCTCTTACTTTTGAACTTTTTGCCTCTAAATTATGAATCAATACAACTTCTGTTCATTGTAAATTACCTAATCTGTGGTATTCTGTTACAGGTGCAAAACTGAATTAAGACAGAGACCATGTTCCAAGGTACAGAGTACATAATGTAGCATGATAAAATATTTACTAGCAGTATTTTTAGGTTGATTGATCTGGTTTAATAATGTTTTCATTCATTGATTTAACAAATTTTGTTTGCTACTATAAAGCAAAGTTGGTATTCATTCTGGGAATACAGCTATTATCTTTGCCTTCAAATGACATAAAAATTTAACAGACTGCGCAGGTTGAAATTAATTATTTTTTCCAATATAAGATATGTCTTAATAGTGATCATTCTTAAGTGGAGGCAAACAAACTTAACAGTGCTTTTCCCCAAGCATTTGTCTAAAATGGAAAGGAAATCCCCTAAAAAGTGTGAGCTACTTTACTAAGCACTTATCAGCATTAGTGTTGCTATTAAGACGTCAATGTTTTCCTAGTTATGGTAATTCCAAATAAACTCTGCTTTCAAGTTTGCAGTTCGGCATAGTGATTCCTCTGTTTTTATCCTGCACTTCAAGCTGTCACTGTGTGTGTGTCACTGGATATAAGTTTTGCCAACCAGCTCCTGACAAAACAGTAGCCTATCTCTCCTATTGCTGGGCGAAAGCTTTTATGGTGGTTCTTGTGCGATCAAGGTTTTGTTCATACAGTCTTTGCCTACACTAATGGCTACAAGAGTTCTACCTATTCTATCTTCTAGTCGATGTAATGTTTCCATTTTAGTATTTATATCTTTCATCCATTCTGACTTTCGTGTGGCCCAATTTTAATCTTCCCTACGTGCAGAGCCAGTTTTTCCAGCACCATTTATTAAAGAGGCCACCTTTCCTCCAGTGAATGTGTTTGGCACCTTTGCCAAAGATACAGTGAGCAGTCCATCTCTTAAACAATTAAATATTATTTCTGGTTTCCTCCATGTTTTCCAAAATGAATTCAAAAGCAAAAACATGAAAATATTTTAAACATAAGTGGAGGTTACTAAAGACATTCACTCCAGGAAATTGATACTTAGAGCACTGACAAATTGCATAAATGGCCTTTTATGGATATTGATACCAGCTGTGCAGACAGAGGAGGCTCTTCACTAAGAATTTATCAAGCAGATCCACGAAATAAATAATTGTGCAAACCTCAGAATGTTCCTAACCTGCATTGTCAAAGCATAAACAATAACAAATCATTAAGACACCAATTACAGGGAAACAAACTTCTTAAGATTAAAAATATATATATATATATATATATATATATATATATATTTTCTAAATTGAGGAACTTTGTGAAAAGGTTTTAAATTGGGTCTAGAGCTGCATGTTGTCCAAATCTGGAGACACTCTGGCTCTCACAGGGCCCAGAAAAGCTCTGGCTGCAGCACAGGGGCTGGAAGTACAGCAATAGCTGCGAGTCAAGCTTCGGTCATTTATAGTGGAAGCATCCTGGAGTTCAATGATTTAGCATCTTATAGTCTCAGTAGATTTCTCAGAGTTTCCATTTGTTCAGCTATTTAGTGGAATCGTGTGCCTGCTTTTCTCCTACTTCTATCTCGGGTGACTACTGTGCAGTTTGCAATGTGTTGCAATTTGCATGTAGCAATAAACCTGGCTTTTGTGGTGCTCCTTGGTTAGTACTTCATTAAACCCTTTCCTGAGCTGACCTCAGCCTATTTTTCTAGCCTCACCTGTCTTTATACCTTGCCTAGTAAAGAACAGTTTAGTGACTGGGAACATAGCTTGGCAGTCTAAGCTTGCCGGGTAAGTGCAAGCATCTGGGTTCAGTTCCTGGTACCACATGCTGTGAGGGTCGTGGAGCCCTGGGCATGGTGGCGCATGCCTGTAATCCCAGCACTGGGAAAGCTGAGACAGGAAGATCACAATGAATCTGAGCTGCGTAGTGAAATCCTGTAATAAATAAATAAATAAATAAATAAATAAATAAATGATTTTAAAAAGAGAACGTTTTAGAATAAGTCCCCATAGGGCCACATTGTGTTTTCCATGCTGTGACTTTAGGCTGGAATACCATCTCTGCTTCCTTTATCGTCAACGCAAGGGCAACATTCACTAAGAAGTATTGTCCTTTTTTAAGGAAAGGGTTGGACTCACAGAGATCTGCCTGTTTATAGCCTCCCAAGAGCTGGAATTACAGGCATGCACCACCACACCCGGTCTCAATTGCCATCTCAGGGTACCCAGGGGGCGGGATCAGCTTGGCAGGCCTTGGGATCGAACCCTGGGCCCCTGCAGGTGCTTTAATCTGCTGAGCTATTTGGCTGGCCCTAGAAGCATTGTCTTACTCGCCATTGGGTTTCCCACTGGGATGAGTGCCTGTGCGCTGTGTGCACCGGACATCACATGCATGTGTATTGTGTGTACTGGGAGTCATGCGCTGTTTGTTGTGTGTACTGGGAATGGCTAGATGATGGGGAGAACGGCTGAATGCAGGAAATGGGAGGTGAGGTGACTGAAGTCGTGTGGGGCCAGATTCAAAAGTTCTGACATGTTACATAAAGGAGTCAAGCCTCATGTTGTGAACAAAATCTTATGGAGGCCAAGAGGTTTCAGCAGAGGAGAGAAGATCAGATATTTTGTTGTCTAGGGAGGTGATCTGCTAGTGAGGACAGCAGATTATGGAAGGTGGAAATGTCAAAACTCCAAAGGGAAGAGAGAAATTCTCAAGTGAGCTTCTTTTTCTGCTCCATTGGGGTTTCCAGGAGTTGATGGCCTTCTCTGTGGACCAGCAGGTGGTTTAACAAGAATCAGAAAGACTTGCAAAGCATCATGGGGTAAGTGTCAAGGTCCCTGCAGTGCGCCTCTGTGGTAACCCAGCTGCTCCCCCAAGTCTGGCTCAGCCCCATCACCATACAACAGAGAAGAGAAGACAAAGGAGAAGACCAAGATAGTCTGATAATGAAAGAGTGCAGAGTTGGAGAAAACAGCAAAGGAAGGGAAAGCATGCTTATCAAAAGCACACAGTCACCACCCTAGCACACTGAGTCCAGCCGAGGGACTTTTCCTATTTCAGTGGTCCTCAGGTTTCAGTAGCCACAGCCATCCTCTGAAAGGGTCCCTGAGCCGTAGAATCACTCATTTTGATTTTCTGTAGGTCTGGGGTGGGGCTCATAATTTTCATTTCTAACAAGAACTCTAGAGAAATTGCCACTGCTGCCAACCCAGGGACAACACTTTGAGAACCACTGCCCCATTTCATGTTATTTGAGCCTCTCATTAACCCTGCAAGATGGTATTAGTTCAACAACAGAAGAAACAATTAGTAGAGAATTAAATAACTGGCTCTCTGACCTGGTCAATAAAAAAGTAGGAAACAAAACTTCAGCACCAGGTTCTGTTGGACTCAGATGCCCATGGTTCATTCTACTTCCCACCGCCCTTCCTCTACAGCTGTCTTGGGACCCGGAAGACAGACAGAGCTTCCAGCTATCTCCTTCCCATCAGTGGCTAATTGTCCATGGCTCCTAGATGGAAGGATGGAATGTGAAGGAATAACTTATCCCTCTGAGCATTTCTTTTTCTCCAGAAACAATTTCATTGCTTTCATCCAGACTTTAAAGGGATATGTAGAATTATCATGTTTAATTGGTCATACAATATTTCCCCTACTAAGGTTCAAAATGAGTGTCCAGCATTTCCATGCGTGGTATAGTATGTGTGGGTGTATGGCCTCTGATGCCTTTCCCAGTAAGTTCAAGCCTCCTCTGTGCTGGCATTATTTCTCTCCAGCACTTCCAGGTAGTTGTATAAGCAAATGTTTCACTGTGGCCCCTGCTTATCACTTCCCTCATACCCTAAATATTTCCTTATGCTATATGTTGTATTTCCAAATTCTGTTTGGAACTTTGATCATGTGTTTGTGTCTTTACCTGACATTTTCTGCTTTGGAAAAGAAAGGAGGGGAAAGAGAGAAGAAGGTGGGAAGGAGGAAAGGAAGAAAAGAAGGAAAGAAGGAAGGAAGAAGGAAAGAAGGAAGGAAGGAAGGGAGAGAGAGAGAGGAAAGAAAGAAAGAAAGAAAGAAAGAAAGAAAGAAAGAAAGAAAGAAAGA
>NDGN011539759.1:11881-24361 GCA_002564285.1 Tympanoctomys barrerae | reverse complement strand
GGCTAGGGCCAAAATGTTGGCTGTCCTTGCAGCCCTTCTTTTTCTCTAATTTTTTGTCTACAAGCTGAAGCTGTTAATCCTATGGAAAAGAAGCTTATTATTATTTCCCTACAATGTAGGCCATTGAAGCTCACAGTTTTTAGAAGTTTTGATTTATACTTGGCTTGCTCTAAGGCCTGGTGGCACATGGCAGAGGGCAAGAGTTCATGGCAGTGGCAGTCCTCAAAAGCAACAATTGAAAGCAAGAAAAGCCTCTTTCTACCCCTTATATTTTATGTAGTTTGCCAGTATTAGGGACATGCTAATCCAATCAGTGGATTAATCCAGAAATTATCCATCCTTAGTTCCAACACTCTTAGTGCCAGCATTGTACTACAAATCAATCACACACTCTAGATTCAGCCACCTCCAAAAAAAAAGAAAGAAAAGAAAGTAAAGTAAAGTAAAGTAAAGTAAAGTAAAGTAAAGTAAAGTAAAGCAAAGCTCTATGACTGCATGAGTATTTGGGAAGGCATCTAGACACAAACCATTACACTTAGCATCACCATCATTCTACGATCACTGGGGTCCCTTTATTCATTTGCCCTTTGTATTGTTGTCATGTGCTGGTTTCCAGTGTCACTCAAGCCATGGCAGCAAGAAGCTGCAGAGGATCCTTCTCAGCAGTCAGCACAATTGACTGCAATCACAGCCACTGGCAAGCTCAATATTAGCTTCAGGGGCTCTGTCACAGAAGCTCCTCACTGAAGTGTGGCCCATCACATGCCTCTCTGTGGAGTGTTGCTCCTGTGTGGCCATCATAGGAATTCCCTGCTTTTCCTATGAATCCAGTTGTTCATATCCCCTTCTCTCAAAATCGTCAAAGTGCTGTGTCTCTTTATGTTTCTTACTGCTTTTCCAGGACCTAAACATAATGCAGTGAGATGAAGACTGTCATAGGAAGGAAGTTGCCATTTTCCCTGCAGGAATGAGAGTAAGGATCTAGGACACTTGGAAATATAATTCTGGCAATAATTACCCAGAATGAGAGTAAGAAAAATATATGTTTTTCTTAATAACTTTTTCTTGATAACTCATTGTGTTATCAGTAATACAGTGTTAGGAATTGCTTGTTTTGACTTGGTATGATGCTTGTTTATTTCATCATTTAGGTAGAAGTGCAAATTGTTACAATTCTTTCATGAAAGAGGAAAAGAGCATAGGGCAGAAGTAAAGCTTTTCTGGGACAGAGTCCATAGTTCTCTTCTCAGTGGTGTGGTCCACAGCATGAGAAGAGGAAGCTGAGCTGGGCTGCAGGAGATGGCATTTAGCAGGGCCCTCATACTGTCCTAAGCCCACTGTGTGCCTCTACAATGAGCTCAAGAAAAAATGACGCATCCATAGCTATTCAGGGAATCATGTCACATAAAGTGCAGATTCAACTGTTCAGGTGAACAATGTCATAAGTAATCTTTCCTAATTTATATCTTTAGTAGGCTTAAATTTCTTTATATATCCTGTTATTTAAATACAGGATTTATCAAAACTGTTAAAATCATAACCAAATGAAAGAATGTTTTTTAATCTGGGATAAAATTAAAATAACAACTATTCTGGTTATTGAATCACTGATATGATCTAATTTAATGTTTTTGAACTTGTCACTTAAACTGTGGGCTTCAGGCACCTCATCTCAGAGATGGGAATAATAATATTCGCTTCTAGGAGTAGTTGTGATGATAAGTCAGATGTTATAATGCAATTTCATAATGAATTATAAAATGTAAATACAAAGTATGTATGTAAGTATGAAAAATCACTATGAATCTTATTCTACTTCTTTCAATTGTTGTCAAATTCATATCATTAATGAAGTCCCATATAAATCTCACCTATTTCCTGGAACATTTTCTTAATCTTTCCAGGCACTTTAATCTCTGTCCTTTCCATTCTAGATCCATGTTGCCATATTCCTCACTGTAGTACTCAGATTGGTGGGTTTTATTCATTTAATAATCTGTAGTCATACATTAATTCTTAACATTAAAATCTGAAGAGAAGAAACTATGTCTTTATAGTGTGATATTTCACATACAAAACACAATCAGATAATATGGTGGATGTTTAAATCTAAAAATAGTAAAAGATATATTACCATTAATCCCTCTCAAAATACTTGCCCTCATTTTCAGTATACTTATTCGATCATTCTTTCCACTTTCAAAAATGATTGTAAAATCTTCTTTTATGTGTTTTTTATAGCTGTTTTTATGTCCTCAACTAATTCAAAATATTCATGACACTTTCTGTCAAGTGCAACACCCCCATCCACCTTATTTATTGGATGTGGCACCATGCAATTTCTGGTTCTTTCCCAACATCAAAATGACCACATAAAATATATGTTTTTTAATGAATTCAGGACTTAGAGGCAACCAGGACAGTGGAACTAAAGATACTTAGACACTTCTACAATTGCTTCAAAAAGTGGCATGTAGGATGGGATAAATGCATTCAAAGTGAGAGGGACCATTTTGAGAGGGAATTAATAGCAAGGTGCCATTTACCTTAATATTTTACAAAATTAAATAATCATTGTATTTTTTTGATGCACCTCCTATGATAGCCTCAAAGGGATAGATGAATGATGGATGGGTAGATGGATGGATTTTCATTGTTCTATTCAGCTAGGTAATTCAATGTCACTAAAAGTGATCTGTATTTCAGAAGCCTGACTTCTCCCTTTTCTTTAACTATCTAAAATATATGTCAACTTTCTTATATTCAATGGGAAATCTCTGTCTCTGTCACTCTACCTCTGTCTCTGGCTCTATCTCTATCTTTCTCAATATCTCTGTCTCTCTCTTCTCTGTCTCCTCCTCCAGCTCCAGCTCCAGCTCCACCTCCACCTCCGCCTCCATCTCCATGTCCACCTCTATCTCTCTATCTCTACCTCTCGGAGACGTCTAAGTATTCCCTCCTTGGAGATTTATGTTTTGAGCCAGTCTGTATGCGTCCTGCCACTGAATTAGCTCTCTCAGCTCCATAGCTCAGAGCATCTTTCTTCCTGGCATTGGCTCAAGCTGAATGCTTCTTTATTCTTTCCCAGAACTCTACCATATCTCTGGGAAAATGTTGGCCAAAGATTTTAAGGTAAGAAAGGGTGGTTTCTGAACAGTGCATAAGTAACAATGGCCAAGTGAATATTAGTTGCCATTGCTATTTATCAGTCCCTTGGGTATCTGTTCCACCTGCACTTTGGGTTGTCTGCCTTTTCTTCCCAGGCTCCTTGCCAGCATTATGACAAGTTGCTCAGCTCTCTTCAACCACCAGTAAAGAATCAGTGATGAACTTCCAAATTCCAGCTATTTCTTTTTCAGTGCATTTTATCTATCTGTTTTCTCTGTCTTATCTCCTAAGACAGTAGAGATACCACGTACACAGGAAGGGGCCCATCAGAATATTTTTCTAAACAAAATTCTGTCTCCTCTGAAATTAATCTTTCCACTTTTTCCAGGCAAAAGTAATTGAAAGTCAGCACTGTGCTTTACATAGTTATCATTTCCTGTATTTGTCGTTTTAAAATTCTGTCACTTTCAATTTCCAGAGCAATGTGACTTAGACTTCTTTCTTCAGTGGTCTTCTCTTCTGTGATCAAACACCTTCAGGGAGCATTTTTTCTATTCATCTTCAGAAACTATCACAGAATGTGAATGTCTCGCCTTCTTGAAATACTAAGTTTTTAGTGGACATAAATGACAACATACAGTTTGTTCTGATCTTAAACCTATTCAGGAAGTTATTATTGTATACCAGATACTCAAACACAGACATTTTTCACATCATAAACATTGATTATAAGAAAAGTCTGTCTTTGAGCTCACCAGCCAGCCTCCATCTGTCTCTTTAAAAAAAGTTATTTAGCTTTAGGGCTTGATGACAAGAAGCTTAGTGAGGTATATTCTGGGTCTGCCAATCGGAAAGTACTGACTTTTATTTTTTTCTTTCTTCATACTTCAGCACACCACTGCCTTCTGTATGAGATTTTCCCTGACATAAGATGACCTATCCACCTAGATGTAAATGATGCCATTCCACATCACATTATACAATGCCTCCCATCTATGCTATCCTCATTCTATGTATGAATTTTGCTGTTTTATTGACTTTTTTGTACTAGGTATTGAATCTAAGATCTTCACATTGAGTTACATTCCCAGCCCTTTTTAAAATGTTTGATTTTGTGACAAGGTTTTGTTAAGTGACTGAGTTACCCAGGATGGATTCGAACTTACCCTCCTCCCTCCATGTCCCAAGTACTGGGATTTCAGACATGTGAAACCCTGCCAAATTATGCAATCTTTTGTTGGCAAGAAACATGTTTACATTTTGTATGACTCCGTCTTACTACCTAACAGTGCTAAGTACCACAGAAGGTACTCAACAAACACTGTTTAATATTTCAGAAAAAACAGTGAATTACTTAAAGCATATTTGTTCTGTGAGAGTAAAACATAGAAGTTGAAAAAAGGATTAAGTTTAGTCCTCTTTGCTGTGGCACGCAGAGTTTGCATAACCCGGTCACTAGTTAATGGATATGGAGCAGCAGCAGCACACAGTTGTCCGTTAGGAGCTGTCAGTGTGCAGTTGCTTGTTAGAAGCTGTAGGGATGGATACCTGTAGAAGCAAACACATGGCATTGCTCCTAGCTTCTGTTAAATATCTAGCAATTCCTCATTCTTTCAAAGCTAAAAACAGTTGTTCTTCACAAAGTCACTTTAACTTAGTCCAATTGTTCAACAAAAGCATTTTACAGTGCAGACAGTTTGGGCAATTGACTGTGTATAAAAATAATTGTCTATTTTTAATGCAAAGATAATGGAGGGTTGAATTTTCTGTTGTTGTTGGGTCTCCAGTAGCATGTTTGATGATTTTATTACTACCCTGTTGCAATTGCTTTTAAGGCACGGTAATGACAAGTTTCTAGTTACTTTTCTACAATTTTCATCACCTCTTTTAAAGCAAAGTTATACTTTGTCTTTACAAGTGATGTAGAAGTCAAACAAACCATTAGCGTCCTACAAGATTGTCAATACTAACAGTCAAGAGAATTGTAACAATGAGTCCAACATATGCTCATTTTTGGAAACATTTTCAGAGGTGGCCTGAAAATTGTGAGGTGAGAGAGAATCTTCAGAGAAATGTTACTTAGCAGGAAAGCTGTCTTGAAATATGCCTGGGAAAATAAGTAAAATCAAAGGCCCCTGCTAGAAAATTTCCAAAGAACTCCAGTGAGGTGGAATATTATGATTATAAAGGAAACTGAAAATCAAAGATTAATATGAAACATTGAATCTTATCCAATTTTGAAAGAGTTAGTCATGACTGTGTTAAGTGTTGTTGAGTCTATACACTTTCATGGTGTCATTAATCTCTTCTCTTATGAAATATTGGGAGATTATTTATGGCATATACAACTAAGCAAATTATCATAACAGTTGATGAAATGGTCTTTTCCCCTCACTTTTCCATCAGCTAAGAACTATAAGCCACAGATGATGTCAAAGTCTTCCTGAGCACCCAAATCAAATTTTTGTATACAGTGTAATTTCTCCCAATCTTGCTCCTCAGTAGATACTTTGGTTTTACTTAGGTATCAGCCAGTTAGGGAAAATCCAACTATCTCTAGGATGGAGCAGTATCGAAAATGCCTCATTTTCTGGCTTCTGCCTTCATTTAATTTAATTAAAATAAAATGCACTATTAACATTTCATTTATTTTTTCCTACCCAAAAGATTTGGCTGAAGGGTCGATTTGATTCCAGGTCTAGCCATCCCAGGTTTTCTGATATCCTCACCCAATGCTTTTAACAGGCATGTTTCCACTGTAGATTCTCCAAATACCATTTCTTACTAGTGTTCAGGGCAAGGCACCACTGACAATATTTCTACATATCTTGAAAATAACCAGAAGACAGTTGTGTAGCATATGGCTACTGAGTTTCACAAGTGTGGTGAGGACAGAGATCCGGCTATGACCATTCAGGCAGCTGGAGCAGCGCCACCTGCAGGATCCGGGAGATGAGGAGGCCAGATGTGCGATCCCTGAGAGAAAGAAGCCAGAGTTGTTTAAATGGTCAAAGAATCAAATGTAAAGTGAGCTGTAAGGGTCAGATCTGGATGGAAGCCCAAATTCTGAGTCTCTGCATCCGTCCGGGGATAAACTTGGCTCCTAATCAGGGCTGACAATTAGGCCGTACAGTTAATATTTTTACAGCTGTTTTATTAATAACACATACAGTGCATCCAGCCAGGATTTGTTGGAGACACCTCAGGAAAACGAATGATGTAAATAACAGATGGATGTAGAATATTCCTACAAACAGGCATAAAGATATTCCCTTCTTGTTTAAAAAGAATTTAAATAGACAGATTGTAGATAAACAGGCAGACAGAAAGGGGGAGAGAGAAGATTTATGGTATTTGAGGTAGTGGCTGCATGTGTTCACATGGCAGAAGCACGGATGTATATATGCTTTCTTTACAAAGGAGACACTCAAGGCTTTGGCTTCCAGTTAAAAAGTTCCACGGGATAAAGGGCTGTGCACCTCAGCATGGGGGCTATTTGAAGCAGGTATGCTGACATGATTTCTAAATCCCTTCTCTGATGCACTCTCCTGGTCCAGAGAGGATCCTGGGGCTTGTCCAGGCCGCCTGAGCCCAGCCTTGATCCTCCTCCCCCCAGCAGGCAGACAAGGCTGAGGACTGGGAAGATCCTTTCCTTTTCCTACATCTGCCAATCTCTTGTTTGAAGACCCAGTGCACCCTTTGCAATTTTGCATCTGAACTAGGAGCAATGATATTTCAATTTGAAAAGGGAAATTAAAAATTCAGGATCTTCATGTCTTTTGTTTTCACTCCTACTATTTTTTGTACCGCTTTTTCATGAGCCTGCTGCACTGTGCTCCTACCATACTTTGCAACCAGATGGCTCAGGAACGCAGAACAAAGGCCACTAAAAAGTGGGCGGGGAAATGAGGAAAGAAGCGCAGGACTGAAAGTCAAGACAGAATCAGAGATCCGAGCGAAGCTCAATTGCTTTAATCAAGGATAGCTTTTAGTTGAATTATAAGCTCAGGTCAGATGTCATTCTTCCTTCCCAGTGACCCTCTGCGTGGTGTGCATGTATATGCCTGTACCACATGTAAACCTCCTCAATCTTTTATTTTACTGATAGGAATCAAAGCCAGAATCCTATTTTTCTTAATGCAGTTTCATGCTTTCTGGCCTCTGTCAGAAAGGGCCCATGAGCCCTTCTGCCTAGAGAGAGAGCTGTGATCTCCAGAAGAAGGTTCAGGCATGTGTAAGACCGTCACTTCACACCTGGGTGACCTGGGGCAGGTTCTCTCCCATCTTTCAATCTGAGTTTCTTTTTCACAAATCTCTGCTTCAAAGGGAGGTTGTGAGCGTTACATGAAGTAACACCTTGGGAAATGGAGCACGCTGTGTGGAAAGACTGTGGTCATCCAGGAAGGTTGTAACCTCTGGCCAAACTGTAACCCAGAGCTATTCTAGAACCTCTCCAGTAAGCTTCATCCTGCACTTCGACCTCTACCCAAGCCTGCCTCTCCAGCTTGCGCCTATGAATCTTTCTATGAAAGAATCTTTCTATGAAAGATTCACACTCCTATGAGTCACTATGAATCTTTCCTACGACCCCCATTTGAACTCCCTGTATGTATATCACTGTAATTTTGTTAGATTAAAGGATGACCTAATGGTTACCTAGGCTATTAATTACTCGCAGTGTGAGCCAGAGAAAGGTTTAAGGTTTTAGTCAGTAATTTCCACAGACTCAAAGCCATTTCAACTAATGGTGAAATTTCAAGTGGATCAATGGCTCTTAATACCTTTTTAAGGGATATATTTGTTTTTTTCCTTACTCTAGGACCTAGGGCTGCTCAGTATCCAGCCCTTTTATGGTACCAAGTAGGAGAGCAAGATAATATATGCAAGGTTTAGAAGTTTAAGCTTATGTTAAAGCTTTAATGGTCCCTTTCTATCTTCTGGTTAGGCTAAAGATTTTTCCCATTGCAGTCCACATATATAAACTTCACTTATAGCCCACAGACAGGGTGACAACACATACTAAATTGACAAGAGTTGATGTTTCACTTTCCAATCAATCTATGTCTGCAGTGTGTGACTTCTCTGGTACAGGGATTCTGGGGGTCCAGGAAGACAGTTTGGTTTACAGATGAGTGAGAGAAAATATAAAGAGATAAACTGATGCTTTCCTTCCAGGGCTGGGCAGGCTTGTGAAGTGCACAGTGCCCTGCCTCTCAGCGAGGAGAAGGCAAGCAGTTGGTCATCAGCCATCGCGTGAGATCCAGGCAAAGGACCTGTGCCCATCTTCACCCTGGGCCCAGTTGCTAACTGATGCTCAGAATTTCCCATGTTTGGCAGCAAATCATAAGAAAAATTAAAGACTTGGGAGTCAGCCTATAAGTTTCAAATCTTGGCTCTCCTGCCAACTATATGCTCTGAGCAGCTCCAAGATTGCTTAATTTCCTCAGTCCTTGTAAAACAGCATCATGATTTCCTAACACATAGCGGTGAGGGTGTTCCATGAGCCGATGCCCGGAAGCAATTAATGCTGTGCAGGGAAGCTTGGTGAGCACTAGAGAAGGTACAGGTTGGTATCGGCATCACAGACCTGTGGGCACAGCCTCCTACCCTCTAGGGCCCCGGCATGTAAGGTCTGGACAGAGCATAAACGAGGGGTTTTCAGTCCTCCTCACCAAACTTCTTAGTAACAAATTTTATTGCATAGCCTAATATCAAAAGCATTATTTGCCAGTAAGTAGGGAGTTGTTTAAACATATTCAGAAATTGATAAAAACTGATTGCTTAATTGTGATGCTTTTAATATTCATCCTTTATATTGTTTCATTTTTAAAAATTTAATAAACATAGCATAGAGGAGCAAAACAATTTCTCTGGAGATATACACACCTGGAAACAGAAATTTCATTAAATCAGAACTACTTTTACCACCCATGATAGGCTTTGATATTTTCGCCTTGATTTGATTCTATTTTGTTTGCTTTTTAAATGTTGATTGTGACTGATTAAATTGCTTTCAAGCCTCCTAGTGGATAACTGCTAATGATAGGAAAACACTGGAGTAGGTGAAGCACTTCTTTTTATAAAGTGGGCTGGACGTGGTGGTGCATGCCCGGAATTTCAGCTACTTGAGAAGCGGAGACAGGAGGTTCTCACGTTAGAGGTCAGCCTAGGAAACTGAGTGGATCCTGTCTCAAAATTAAACTTCGAAAAAGGGTTTGTAGGGGCCGGCCAGATAGCTCAGCAGATTAAAGAGCTTGCTTAGGCAGATGCAGGGACCGGGGTTTGATCCCCAGTGTGTCGTGCCAGCCCGCTGCGGGGGGAGGGAAGGCCGCATTGAGGGGGGCCCACACTCGGAGGGGGGTGCACTGAGACTGATTGAGACTAGGCGTGGTGGCACATGCCAGTAAGCCCAGCGTTTAGGAGGCTGAAAACAGGAGGATCACTAAAAGTCTGATCTGTGTAGTGAGACCTCGTACTAAATACATTTTTTTAAAAAAAAAGAAAGAAAGAAAGAAAGAAAGAAAGAAAGAAAGAAAGAAAGAAAAAGAAGCGAGGCAGAGTGCTGGTACAGTTTGCCCTGCATGAAGAAGCGCCTGGCTTCAAGCCTTAGAGCCAAAACTAAAAAAATTAAATAAATTAATTCGTTAAAAAGAGACAACATTTCACGTGACCTGTCTGCCCTTTCTCCTATGAGCAGGCTCCTAATTCGGCCTCGGCTGCATCCTGAGAGTTCGGTTCGGGGACTTCCCTGCATCCCCGAAGACAGGATGAGGTCACTTTGACACACTTAAAAATGTCCGGAATCTTAGAGAGATCTGTTTTCCGTACTATTCTGGAAACACAGTTGGAAAGTTCCTTGAATGTTTTTCAAAACTTGTTTATGGATTCAAAGCCGTTTGGGGTTTGTGATTGCTTCTGTTGTTTGCCTCTTTATATCATCTCGTTTTTCAAAATTTAATAAACACTTTGCAGAGGAGCAAAATAATTGGTCAAACACTTGTGGGTTCCCAGATTTGTTGTACATGTGCGTGCAATGCGGAGTAACTCAAAACAGTCTCAGGCCCAGCGTGCCTAGTCATCCCGTACGCTGTGGTCAAGACCAAAGCAGAGAGAGTCCCAACAGAGTGCGCACCCACCGCCACATCACTTGCAGGCCTCTGACCGCGGGCCCTGGCAGCCTCTGGCCTCAGTGACGCATGTGGGGCCATCAGAGCTCACGGCTGGAGGCTGCTGTGGCAGACTCCAGCAGAAGCCCGAGACGCAGGCTGGGTCCTTTTGTGCTAGAGCATCTGTTGCCTGATTTGTGCTGCTGAAAGAAACAGCTGCCTCAGGAGGAAGGCTCTGGAGTTGATGGAGCCCATGCCCAACTCCTTTCACTTGGCCTAGCCCCCTCCCACGGGCACGGCCGAGCAGGATTTGCCTTTGGCAGCGTGTGGAGCAGGACAAGACCAGCTCTTCCCTTTTTCTTCTCTGTTGGGCTCTTCCATTCTGAGACTCACTGGATCCCATTATTCTTAGGAAAGGGTTGAAGGACTTGTAGGTTTTCCTCCATTCCCAGATTCTTTGCAGTTCTTTCTCTACAGAGATGGTCTAGCTGCTCTTTTTCTATTTTAGATATTCAGTTCTTGGTTGTTTAGAATGATAAGATTCCTGGGACATTTCAAAACAATGCTTTTCATCTGTCTGGCCTCAGTTCACACTGAGAGCACATAATAAGGTTTTAGGATTGAGATCTAAAATGTCCCCCACAGTCCCATTTGATCAGAGGTGGAGTTCTTGGAAGGCGGCTGGACCTTGCGGTGGTAGGCAGCCATGCTGTCCGGAGGTGGGGCCACATTAGAAGAGGTGGATCACTGAGGTATGACCTGACAGGGTGGATTCTTGTGCCTCTTCACCGAACTGCCTGGTCTCTGATGACACTGACTTTTGCTCTTTAATTCTCTAATTTCTTTATCAACTTCTTCGTGCGATTTCTGTTTCCATGCTGGACCCTGACTGTTCAGTATTCACACCAGCAGTAGTCCCAGAAAAGAGGCCCTCCAAAGACTTCTAAGGACCTCTTGGTTTGGTTCTACTCCTGGATTTAAATGGAAAGTGGGCACCCTGCTAACAGAAGTGAGATGCTAGTATGCCATGGCGTGTGGAAGCATTGGAGGTGATGCAGCTAATTGTCATGAAGCCTCTACTATGCCCATGGCACAAGGGACCAAAAACTGCTGAGCTTGGCCTTCATGAAGGCATAATAATAGAGATAATTTCCAGAATGGTTTTGTAAGAGGTCTACTTTGAATGAACTGGTTAAAGTTTAGGACTTGGAATTATAGGTTCAAATCACTGTCAGAGAACCAGACTATTTCTTTCTTCTTTTCTCATTTTTGTGATACTGGAGATGGAACCCAGGGGTTTGCACATGACAGCAAACATTCTGCCACTAAAGTACAGTCCCAGCCCAAGAGATTTTGTGGTTACTTTTAATCACAGCTCTTATGGTTACTGCTACAGTCTCTTCTTATAATATTAGAGCTGACCTCTTGAAAAATCAGACTCAGAATTTAGTTATGTAAATTGCAAATTTACACAGATTCACTAATCCTCTTATGTGACAGTCAGGCCATAGACTGAGAACAAGCTGAACCCCTAACCTTGAGATGAGTGGAGTAGCTGGATCCATTGAGTGAATTCCCCATCTCTATGAGCCTCTTTTCCGAGCTTGTCTCTCTGGATTTGAGAAGAGCAGCTTTCCTTGGCTTGAAGACCCTGTAATAACTTTTATCTGGGCCAAGTGTCTGGCAAGACAATGACAATTCTCCTCAAAACTTATCCTAGTTACATGTAATATTCTTCAGTCTGTAACTACACACAAAGCTAGCGTATGTGTAATGACGCAAACCTAGCGCTTGTGCAAGGGTGACTTACAATGGTATTGAATCGAAGGTGGTGGGATATAATATTACAGTATGGACTGGACACAGTTATATACTCTCCTCTTACTCTATGCCACCCTCACCTCAGGTTTCTTCAACTACAGCTACCACATCTATCCTGTTTTGTAGATTCAGCATAGACAATTTATTCTTGTTTACCCTTATATTTCATCACCTCTTTATCTAATTCTTTCTGGGTTTTTTTTTTTTAATTCTTCTTGTTATCAAGAGAAAAAGAAAGAGCTGTGCTTGTGGTGGGTCCACATCAAAGAAAAATAAGTTTATAAATTTTAAAGTAAAACTAAACAAAAATAAGTGTCCATGTTGTAAAGTTTCCAGTGCATACATGCATGAGAAACTATCTTAGGTTTGTTCCAGCACTGTACTTTCTTCTCCTTCCTTCCTTCCTTCCTTCCTTCCTTCCTTCCTTCCTTCCTTCCTTCCTTCC
>NDGN011539759.1:0-11831 GCA_002564285.1 Tympanoctomys barrerae | reverse complement strand
TTCCTTCCTTCCTTCCTTCCTTCCTTCCTTCCTTCCTTCCTTCCTTCCTTCCTTCCTTCTGTTCTTTCTTTCCCTCCTTCTGCCTGCATGTCTGCCTGTCTGCCTCTATTTTATTTTTAGAACAGTGTCTCACTGTGTAGTTTAGGCTGGCCTTGTACTCACTATCAGGCCCCAGATGGCCTTGAATTTGCAGCAATCCTCTTGCCTCAGCCTCCCAGTGCTGGGATCACAGGTGTGCACTATCATGCTTGGGTATTCACTTTATTTATCACTGTAATCTGGCAAGGATCTCAGGTAGAAAGTACTTCATAGAGTATCTAAGGCCTAGAAATGTTGAATTTTCCAGTGCCGTGTCTGGCTGTCTGTCTGTCTGTTGTCTGTCTGTCTGTCTGTCTATTAGTACATGTGTGTAGTATACAATGTTTGCTTTACCAGTGGAGAGTTAGCGCATGTACATAAGGCGACTTTGTTCCTTTCTCCTTACCCCCATCTCTCAATCCCCTTTCCTTCTGTTTTTGTGCATATTTGTAGCACATAATGTTTACATTCTTTGTGTGTCTTTGACACTTGTACATGACATGTCTTAATTCCTTTTTATCTCCTCTACCCCCTCTTTACCCTTACCTCCATCTCTTGATCCCCTTCCCTGTGAAAAAGGCAAGCTTCCTATTTTCTGTGACTTATCTTTTACCTTGTTCTTTCACTATGCTTTGGCATTCTCATATAAGAGAAAGCACATGCTGTTTAAGTTTGTGGCTCTGACTTACTTCACTGACATTATGGTCTCAAGATACATCCATTTTTCTCCAAAGGACTCAAGTTTATCCTCCTTTGTGGTAGTCATATTCCATTCTATACAAATACATTTTCTTTATCCATTAATCTGTTGATAGACATAGAGGCTGCTTCCATGACTTAAGTATTATGAATACTACTTCTATAAATGCATTCCATTTATAATGTCTTATAGAACTTCTCTTCTATAGTTCATAGAAGAGAACTATACATACACACAATGGTCTATTTTCAGTAACGTTTGATTTTATTTATATATGTATTTGCTATTTTTTAGGAAAACTGTAGGAATCAATTCAAAATGGAAATAGCCAACCTCAAAGAATATTTTAGAATAAGACTGATTTATAAGATGAGTGTTATTTAGCTAATCTATGAGATATGAGTTAAGAAACCAGTAGTTAAGCTAAATGACTAGGATTACAGGCTGTGGGATTGAAGTAGAGAACTCACCAACTAAATGACTTCTAATATATAAGAGTTTCATGCATGTAAGTGACTTTTTTAAACTTAGAAGACTTTTTAAAACCACTAATTACATAAATAGAGTAATAGTTTTGAACCAAAAAACAATGATTGTCTTATTTACTTCTGTAGAAAAGGAAGCAAAAGTAAACAGAATTGTACTTTATTTCAGGATGATCCCCCAAAGTGGATCACAAAAACTTCTTTTTAAAAATTTTTTATTATTTTATAAAAAATGTATTTCATACAGGGTCTCAATATGCATCACTGTGATCCTCCTGTCTCAGCCTTCGCAGTGCTAGGATTACAAGCATGTGGTACCATGCTTGGTTTTGGTGCCTGGCATAGTGCTCCCAGGGTTCCAGGGCCAGCACAGCACACTGTAGGGGGGGATTCAAACCCAGATCCCTGTGCTTGCCAGGCAGGCACTTAGACGGCCAAACTATCTCCCCAGCCCACACAAAACTTCTTGAAAGAATTCTGTCATTTTTGTTTGCAGCCTCAGGAATAGTCCCAGTCTCTGCCATTACATCTCATGCTTTGAGGAAAGAGAGAAAAAAGAAACCATTGCTCCTTCTAATTTATAACTTTGTTATACAAGAAGGAAGCCTTTAAATGTTATAAATTTTTAATTTTTTTTCATTTAGTTGACTCTCTTGCTGAGAGAAGTGACTGCCAAAGAACCATGCCTAGTATGAGCAATAAACACCAACAGGATCTGCTACATTAATAATTTATACACAAATAATCAAACAAAATGATCTGGCAGGTCCCACAGGTGAGTCACACAGAGTCATAAAAATGCTAGTGTGTTTAAATCAGGGAACTTTTAAATGAAAATTTACCCCTAGTGTGGTTAGAGATGTGCAAAGAGAAGCTACTGATCTAACATCCCTTCTCCTGCCGCTCTGCTGTCTTTGAGGATGTCTCTACTTGAGACCTCGTAGGGTCCTTAGTGTACCTGGAGTCAAGTGCAAGGCCCTCTGCACAGCACCTCTATTCTATCTGCCCTGAGCTGGCATTCAGCATGTACTTTTGGTTGCTTGGATATCTTTTCTAATGAGGAAGTCTGTGTGTGTTACCTCTTGTTAATCATTTTCAATGCTGCTATATTTGTTTTCTACTGGTGCAATAAAAAGTTGTCCCAAGTTTAGTGACTTTAAACATCAGTTTATTATCTTACAATTCTATAAGGCTAGAAATCCAACTTAGGCTTCTGTGGACTAAAGGTTTTGGCAGAGCTATGCCAGCATTTGAAGGGTGGAAGGAAAACTCTACCTCTTACTCTTTTCATATTCTAGAGATTGCCCACATTCCTTGGCTCATGGCCCCCATTTTGCATCTCCAAAGCCAGCAATGGTCCATTCAGTCCCTCTGATCATACTCCAGGTTTTTCTTATACTTTTCTGTTCTACTTATAACTGCTTTTGTGAATGTTCTGAGTTCACCAGCAAAACCTAGAATAAGATCTTTATTTTTAAATTAGGTAGTTAGTCTTCATCTATCTGCACCTTTAATTTTCTCTTACTGTGAACTCTCATGTATTCACAGATTCTAGAGATTAGGGTACAGACACTTTGGGGGAACTTCCATTTTGCATAGCACAACTATTCACATGATTATCACTAATTACTTTCCACTGCTTCGCTCTTTGCTGCTATCAGGCAGAGCTCTTTTGTTGACCCCCAGAAAATATGCTTTTCCTCACCTCTGTGCCTTTCTTAAATCTTCTCTCCCTCTCACCCAAACCCTCTTTTCCCTCAAAGCCTTCTCATCCTTCCAGGTACAGAGAACTTTTTCCTCCTACACAAAGCTTTTCCCACTTCAGACTGCTCATCTTGTTCTTCTCATTACTTCTTTGGCTCCTCCTCCTTCCATTAGAATTTTATTATATTAACTTACACGAAATTGGAAAAGGATTTTAACTTAAAAAAGCAATTCTATATGATTTAACCTAATATAGCTGTCAGTGTTTTGTCACTCAGGTGTTCCTGAATTGTATTTGTGTTTGCTTCAATATCACATTTGGATTATAATCTTTGAAAACAGAAATATGTCTCATGCTTTAAAAAATCACCTTCCTCTCAACTTTCATTTGCTTGAAAAATAACTGTTCCTTCCATGTTGACACTGCTGAGTGAGGCTGTACTGGCAGTGCTTATTTCAAATGATAGAATCATAATCTTGCAAATATAAGGGAAAACTAATTTATTAGGGATACAGTGAATTCAAAGTTCACGTAAGGAAATGAACAATCAAACACCAGAAAGTAAAGAGCTAAACAATTTCAGAAATGCATATAACGATGGTCATGATTAGTGCCAAGGAGGTTCAGTCTGATGACTGAATCTTAGAAGGGAGTATCCTGGTTTAGTTCACTTCAGGTCCCTATTTTGTGGGAGAAGAATGGAGCTAACAAGATGTGTGTGTGTGTGTGTGTGTGTGTGTGTGTGTGTGTGTCAACAGCCCTCACTAGGACCTCATGACTTGTAGTGCTAGCAGTTTGCCAAAAGACAAGGCTGTTAATACCAAGAATAATACAGAGATCTAGGTAGGCAAAGTGAAGAAAACACATTGATAAAAAATACAATGTGAAATTTTATGTAGTCATTGCTACTAAAAAGAAAACAAAGGTAATAGGAAAAAGTATAAAACAACACATGAGCAAGAATAACTTTTAATGTGCTATAGTCTACATTAAAATATTTACCTTTATTCTTTTTAAGCAAGTATTAACCCTGGAATTTAAAAAAATCTTCTTGTACTATCAATACCAGCAGTGAATGTTTATTAAGCATATATTATATTATGGTAACTGTAATAAAACAGCACATGCATTTCACTCATTTAATCCTTTGGCAGCCCATTAAAGTGGATTGCTATTCTTCTCATTTAATAATGAAAGAAATGAGGCATAGGGAATTGATGCCAGTTTCCTCAAACTGTCTTTCTGCTACCCAATGAAGGAGGTTGTGCTGTACAGACACAAAGGGAGAGGAGCCCCTGCCATTTGGAAATCAGCGACACTTGAGAAGAGCAAGATTAAGGAATACAGCTTCAAATTAGTTAGCCCTTTAACTAGGAGCCATGTCAGACTGTGCTGGAGGGCACAGGAGGGCAGAAGGAAGAAGGAATCCCTCTGTCTAGTATGGAGTTTGGACAAATGATCATCTCAGTGCAGTGTGAGAAAGCCTACACAAGTCTTCTCTATATTGTAGAGAAAGAACTCAGAGGGTCTATGAGGTAGATCATGTGACGAAGGGGGAAATTAAGGCAGAAATAGGTTTTAAGTAATACATGGAGCATGCTCGTGGTCAGGAAGGTGATTCTAAAGACATGAACCTTAGTGAGAGAGAACTCAGCATATTTAAGGAGCTGCAAACAGAGGTATAATGGGAGTATGTCAGTCAGAATGGAAATTGACAAATGAGAGGGGTAGGAGACAAGCTTGAAAACATAGGTCATGCCCAGTGTTTAAAGAGCTGTGAATGTCATCCTAAGACACCTGTTTTGTTTTGTTTTGGGGTTTTTTTTTTTGCTTGTTTTGAACTGTAATAGGATAAAGAGGCCAGGAATATGGCTCAGATGCACAGGTACTTACCTGGTAAGCACAAGGTCCAGAGTTCGATTCCTGGTACCAAAAAGATAGGAAGGGAGGGAGGGAGGGCGAAAGTGTTCAAAGACTGTCCATTGTGTCAAGCTCAGGCTTACTGGGTAGAGAAGAGGCAGCACTTTGAAGTTTAGATGGGAGATGAGTGACTCCCAATTTAGGTACCTGGGGAAATGTGCCATATAACCCAAGACTTTTTCTAGGAAGAGAAGCAGATTTGAGAGAAAATAAAATTAATTTGAGCTGGAGAGATAGCTCAGTGGCATAAGTACCTGCCTAGCAAGTACAAGGTCCTGAGTTCAATCCCTGGTGTCAAAAAACAAATAAATAGATAAAAATGAATTTGAGTGGGAAATCTCCTGATGGAACTATCCAGCAAACACCAAAAACATAGGTCAAAGTTAAGGAGGCCTTGATGTATGGGAAACCAGTGCTCACAATGGTTGAGAAAGTTAGAGACAGAGGAATGAAGGCGTTAACCCAAAGACAGTATATGAAGTGAAAAGAGAGGTAGGAAGAGAACTTTGTAGGCACCACCATTGAAAAGGGGGAGCATGAAGATAAACCAGCAGTAGGTAGCAGAGGAAATCAAAGTGTTAAGAGATATACAAAAGATCAACAGCAATAAATCAAAGAAGACAAAATGTCAAGAATGCGATTTGCTGCCCCTCCTCCAAGGAAAGGGAAAATTCAGTATTTTCTGTAGGGTTTGAAGATTTGGAGGTTACTACTGTTCCTGCTGGTTAAATTTAATGTGGCATTGAAGGGTCAAGGCCAGTCTACATGGAGTTGAGTGTGAAGAGTCATTGTGGAACTCAGATGAATGAGAGAATGAAGGAGACAGAGAGGTGATGGTGAAGGGCACATAAAAAGTAATGTTCTTAATGCACAAGAGAGGAAGAAGCCAGTGGAGAAGAGCTTATGGAGCAGAGCATGGCTGTAGGGGGAGCTGCCATCCCAGTGGGAAAGGACAGATAAAGACCCAGATGGAATTTGGTCTGAAGAGGTGGTACAATTCTTTCTCTGAACAGAGATACTCTATTTAGCTCCCCAACTTGTTCTCCCCCCTCTCTTTCTTCACTTTTCTACCCTTTTAAAATTCAGTCCTAATATGGGATTGTGGCTGAGATCTGTATGCAAAGCACCTGGCACTGTGCTGATTGTATAACAGAAGCTAGAAAAGTGTTTTCTGTTGCTCTCTCTCTTTTTCTTTTCCTTTCTTGGGCTCTCCAGATCTCTCTCTGCAGTTGTAATTTTCTCATGAAGGGGATGAACTTCCCAAGGACTGAATTGCAAGAATGACATATCAAATAACCCTTTCTAGCACATGAGTAGAAGAAACTCTGCAAAAGACAGTTGGCCCTAGATCTTAAATTCCATCTTATGACAGTGGACTGCATACTGAATAAACCTCTGTGCAGTGTACAGAGTAGGCCTGGCCACAAGATATTCTCACTGTCTCTCCATAGTAGTCCTGCTGTCCCAGGTTAGAAGCAAGTAGACTGTGGGTGGGACACAAAGGTCTAGCCAGAAAGGGCTAACATGTGTAGCAGGATAGCTCTAGTGAAATAAACAAGGCTAAAATAAAGAAGCAGATGTGATTCTACTTGGGCCCATTCTATTTGCCTAGCTCCAGTTCCAGGTGAAGGCCCCAGGGACACAACAAAGGAAGTTGAGAAGATAGCAGGGAATGGACACATGTGAAGATGACAACAAGCAACCAAAAGTAGGATTTCCCAAAAAACAGTGGTCCAGAGAGATGCTATGTGAAAAAGTGTACCTCAGTAAGCGACCTTGAAAAACATTGTGTATAATACTAATGTTGCATGCTTGTGTATCCAATATAGTCTTGAATAAACAATTCACTTTTTAAAATGATTTCCACAACTTCAATTCTATTTTTAGAGCCATATTATGTGAGACAGGTATAGAACTAGGTGTTCATACCATGCTGATGACTATCACCCCAAACATTCAAATTCATCTCAGAATAGGCTTTCCATCATTGTTCAAGTTGGTACTCTTACAAACAATCTGAAATAAAAAATTGCACGTGGGTTTCCCCTTTATCATTGTGAATGATTTAAACTTCTAGAGAATTAAGGAAAGATATTATTGAGCCTAGTTGGGGGTAAACTTAGTTGGGTATTCTATTTGATTTGGAACCAATATTCATGAATTGCCATGCTTTTCTGTTGTACTATACTCTAAATATATTCCATGGTATGTTTCCATAATTAATATGCAAATAGATGTATAGTTTATAATTAATTTCAACCGGGCACAGAGAAAAACTTGAAAACCTCAGCATGCAGGCATCTTTTTGGTAGAAGTTCAATGAAATCCCCAAATGTCTTTGTTTTTGCAATCCATAATTTGCAGATTATTAATACAATAAATCCTTGTTGTCTGTGAGAGTTGGCATCATACCCATGAACTCCTGTGCAGAAAGCCCACAAACTAAAAATTGAAATGGAAAGAAAAAAACCATGTGGTTTCTGTGTATGCTCATTACCTGCTTCTGAAACCATAATATCTCGGCCTTTTATAGATCTTATAACAGGCTCTGCAGGAAGCAGCTGCAGTCATTAGCCATAGGACAGATTAAACACACAATCTGCATGGAAGGAGGCCTGGGCCAGCTTGGTCTTTTGGATTCCCAGTCTCAGGCATGGAAATCATCGTCAATGGTACCTTTTGTATTTACAGTAAAAAGCACAATAACAAGAAAGTAACAGATTTGATCATTTAAAAGGATTTGGGAAAGCAGAGCCCAGACTCTCTGCCTTCCTTGGTATGAGGCTTGGTTGGGTGGAGGGGAAGCCCTAGCTAGGGTACCCATCTAGTGAGAGACAGAGCTCAGACTCCAACCCATTCTGGCTTCTGTGTCCATGATTTTTCCATTCCCCTCCTGTGGTTCTTTCAGGGACCTTTAAGAAGGAGCAGCACTGGCATTTGGTATCAACTGTCCTTGCAGGTTGTGTCACCAAACTTCTTTAAATATGGACATGGAATTAACACGGTGGTGGCATGAAATCCAGTATCCTTGCATCATGCCGTTGTGAGAAAAGTGCTACAATTCTGATGCTCATTCCCAAATCCCCAAGTTTAAATTCCATGCATCAAAGTGTCTTTATTTTGAAATCATCCAGCTCATCATAAATTTATCCTGGCTAGTTGGGGTTAAAACTCTGACGAAGCCTAACACTCTGTGATAGAAGTCATGGTCGCTTAAGGAGTCAGGATTCACCTTTCTGAAAGCTCTTTGCTGCCAACCCAGAATCCATATCCCAGCATTGCTGGAGGGAATGATGGCGCCCTGCATTTCAGAGAAGATTTAAAATCGAGATCCTAACTGCTCATCATCATTAAAAATCTCCAGGCAGTTTTCATAAGAACAAGGGGGTGGCTGCCTGAGGTTTTGGCTGACAGTCAACCCAACTAATTACATTCTGTCTACTGTGTCCTCCCGCAGTTTCAATTGGATGTGTTATTTTATATTATTTTTTTCACTTCCTGTCCTAATCTGAATGTAGGGTTGCTATGTGTTCTTAAGCAGATGCTGCTATTCTTCCTAGTAATAGAGCCTTTTCAGATTTGTTTTTCCTAACAGAAAGTTTTTGAGACTTTAATTCTTCTAAATAATCCTAAAATTCTGACACCAAATAAAATTTAAATGCAATGTCTGTAGGTAGTGAGCTATTTATGTTGTGACTTCCTTTACCAGCACTGACATGAGCAGGAGTGCATGACCTCAAGATGACAATGCCCTACTTATAGACAGCCAGTGTCACGGCAATGTCCCTTAGCATTCTTGGCTCTTCTCCTTACTGAGTACCAATTCTCCTGTTGAAATTCTTATTGACGAATTTCTTAAACAATTCATGTGTTGTGGCACAGTTATAAGACAACTTTACATAATCTATCATCTCTATTATCTATCATCTATATTGCTATAAGCTAAATAAAGAGAATGGGAAGGAAATTGTTAAAATTCCATTCTTTTCTGGGAAAACTTTATTTCTCTTTCAACATTACTATGTGACCATCCTGAGAAAAAGGTAGAATTCTTAGGTGGGAGGTCAAGAATCAGGAGACATTAATCTCCTTTATTTTAGCCTCAACTCCACAGCTCCAATTCTCTGGCCTTCATTATGTGCTCCTGCCTCAATAGATACAGAATAAAGAGAGTGGGAAAGATCTTCCAAATACTTAAAATTTTACATAGATTTGCCTATACCTTTCCTCATGTTTCAGAGGGAAAATATGGACTTGTACATAGATGTGCAAAACAAGATTAAATTATGAATATTGTTTTTACTCAAAAATTATTAAAAATTTAAAATTAAACTTACCTAGATTTAAAGCAAACACTGGATAATATTTTGAAAGGCTTATGCTGTACACCTGGCCCAGATCTAGGCTTTTTGTACAAACTCATTTGTTTTCCACCATGAGCCTCGCTGGTGTTCTTGTTAATTTCATTTTAGAGATGAAAAAACAGCCATACTGAAAGGTCATTTGCCCCGTGAGGAAGTAACAAAGCCAGGATTCGGGACCAAGATTTCACTGTGGCCAGGAGTCTGCATTCTTTACCACTGTGCTGTGCTGCCTCGTGAACTGTATATGTGTTCTCTTACCTTAAACATTCATTATTGTAGCCAGAAGCATGGGCCTTTCGTACCTCCTTTCATCCTCAAACAAATATTTAAAAGAGAGAAAAATAAGATTGTCTTTTTTTTAGTTAAAGTTAAATCTGTCCTTGAAGGATCAGAGATATTGAGTTGTTAAAGAAATAGATGTCCTAATTTCCTTTTCTTTTGTTCTTGCGTGGACCTGACATTTTCATCATTCCCTGTTTCTCAGAATGACACTGGTTAAACCTCAGCTCTTCTTTGCCTTCAGACTCACCCACATCTTCTCTGCTTCCTGGGTGGTATGTCAGATGCGAACATGCTATCTGTAGGATAGCTTTAAGAAAATAAGTGTCAGACAGTAATTTGTTGGCCTGGGAAATACTGAAGATGTGTTCTCAAGATAAACATCTCCACCCCCAAATTAGAAAAAAGAATCCCAGTGGAGAGAATTCTACTGGATTACTGCAGGAGACATTTGTGTCTTATGGGGAAACTGATGCCTGGGGGTCTTGGCTTTAGGACAGTCCATATAGCCATGTCCCTTTATGCTCACTCCAAGCCCATTAAATTACATTCTGATGGTTACCTGCCCTGTGATGGCCATGGCCACTGGGGGGTTGGGGGCTGACCTGCCAGTAGCTTCACTTTTCACTGCACATTGGTTGACTAGAGCTTATCTCAGGAGTTGTGTCGTGTGACTCTGTCCTTGGCAGCAGTCCCCTTCAATGTGACTATTTATCTCTTGATCTCCAGTGCTGACGGTCTGATCCCACGTCTGATCTAGAATACAGACTCCCTTTCTTGGGACTTCTCAAGAGCCTCCCTTCAGGATGTGCCTCTTTCTCTTGGACCCTGCATGTCTGTACTATGAACCCTTCAATCATGATAAAGGACTTCCCCTGGCTCCAGGACAAAGTCAAGGCAGGTGTGACTTTCATCTCAGCTTTAATCTTTCCATACAGTGGTGGCCGTTTTCAGTAAGGGGGGGCCTAGCAATACACGTTTATTCCCACAGGCACCTGTTAGTGTTTATATTCACTGTGTGCCTCCATTTGCAAGACAAAAAGAAGTATAAAATATGAAATTGCAGCAAAACTAGAAATGCAGAATTTGTATTTATTAGAATGTGATAAATGTCAGGATAATAAGGCTCTCCAGGGAACAAACAGTCTCCTCTAGTACTCCTGCCACGGGCTGCTATGAACACACACTGCCAGGCCAGGCGTGAGGCACAGAGCAGATCCCCTTGCCTCCTCTTTGGCTGAGAATCTCTAGTGGTTTAAGATTCAGGCATCGTGACATCAGTGACAAAAGGTTCTCTAGAAAGACATCCTCCTTGGTGCATCTGAGATATTTCCAGTGCATTGTAAAAGGAGGAAATAAATAGCTAGCAATTGAAGCCAAACTTTATATATACCATTGTGTGAAGTATGCACAGAATTGTGATCAAAGAAAAGATGAAAAAAAAAAATCCAAAACAAAAACCCACCTCATCTTGAGCGGTGA
The DNA here is from genome assembly GCA_002564285.1 of Tympanoctomys barrerae. NCBI lineage: Eukaryota > Metazoa > Chordata > Mammalia > Rodentia > Octodontidae > Tympanoctomys > Tympanoctomys barrerae. The sequence continues at coordinate 818 of NDGN011539759.1, read as the reverse complement.
TGATATAATTTTAAGTAAAGGATGTGTTCTGAAGTAATTGACATTTCAAGAGTTAGCAGAAATAATTAGTCTTGATGTCACCTCTATTTAAATCAATCTTAGCACAAATCAGAAATTAAAATGTTAACCAACTAGCTTGATTGTTTTGCGTTAAGCAGTAAGTACTTAAGTGAAGTCTGAGGATCCAGCAACGTGCTGAAGGGTGGGTGGGACACAAGGTTGTCCCTGCCTGCAAATTCTCACAGGCTATTAATAGAGGTAAAATTTGCATGCAAGAAGCAGCTAGAAATTGCAACTTCTATATCCAGCATTAGGTTACATCAGTGGTTCTAATGCTGGGGCACGTGTGTCTCCCAAGGAACACTGGCAAGGCCTGGGGACATTTTTAATTCCTTTAGCTAAGTGTATGCTACTGGCATCTAGTAAGTAGAGGCAAGGGAAGCTGCCAAGTGTCCTAAGATGCACAGGATAAGTCCATGGCAGAGAATTAGCTAGGCCCAAATGGCTCTAGAGCAGAGGGCACTTACGTGTACTTGTCAGTACTCTGGCATTGGCTTATACTGGAGATACTCAGCACAAGTGCTAGGTGTGGCAGGTGAGCAGGAAAGCCTACCAGGAAGGAGATATGACTGGTGCTTGCTCACCTGGAGGGTAGAAGTGGCCAGCATACCTGTGAGGACCAGAGGATCCCCTGGCGTCACTGTCAGAATTCTTTTTTTCTTTTTCCATAATTTTATTGAGAAACAAATAGCAAAGAGACAGTTTAAAATCAAATTGGTAGGACAGTTTCAATAATTAACACATTGCATACATTCTTC
>NDGN011539758.1:0-10606 GCA_002564285.1 Tympanoctomys barrerae | reverse complement strand
AAGAAAGAAAGAAAGAAAGAAAGAAAGAAAGAAAGAAAGAAAGAAAGAAAGAGAGAGAGAGGCTGGAGTATCTTTCTAAGTTGCACAGCCTTGGCCTCCAGACTCCGTGTGAAGCTTTTCTTTTGGTATCAAGCCCATCTCATTAGGGAGTATACAGCCATTTCTTTTACCATATGCATAGTTTGTATTCATCATCCTGATTTCATCTGAGTCCTTATTTTCTGGAATAGTCACTATGAGTTTCCAAGTAGAAACTTAGGTCATAAAATTGATTTTGAAAGTAATTGTGACTACTTTCCTTTATAGGAAAGTGACTTTATTTTTTTCTGTTTGGACCAGAAGCAGAGTAGAGGAGTGATGGTCCAAAGGACTGCACAGGTAGCTAAGGAGTAGAGAACTGTGCCCCTGTGCCACCATACCCCTGGGCAGGCAGATGCTGGGACGGGCCTAATAAGTCCAGGGCAAGGGATAGTGGAAGCCTGGATCAGCCTCTTCCTGGGCCTCTCCTTGCCTCAAGGACATGCAGAAGGGTCCCAGGCTGCTCTCTCAGTGGCCTACTGGCTTCCCCACTGCAGGAGGCCCCCACACCACTTATGCGCCTATGGTCACCAGCACAGCACAAGAAACCTAGTGTGGTGCTTGTGCCTTTCAGCCTCCCAGGATTTCAGCCTCCCCTCTCTTCCATTTCTCTGTCCTTATGCTGATGCTTGTCTAGTCCACAGCTGACTAGAGCACACTGCTGAGTCTGAGCAGCCAGTCTTTTTAAAAAAAAAAACAAAACAAGATTATTCACCTGATGAAGAACTTCATAGTTTGTTAGTGATTTATGACTTTTATTTTTTCTCTTTAACCAGGATGCAGCCCTTGTTTCATTAGGTTTATTATATTTTTAATTACCTTAGGGACCTATTTGGTGCCTAATTATCTATATGATGGAAAATTAAACCTAGATTCTCTTTGTCTGTAAGCACGGGTACCTTTATTCCTCTTTTCTTTTCTAATGATAACATGAATTATAAATCTAAAGCAAAGTAAATTTGGCGCAGAAATTTTAGGTTATGAATCATAAAGCATTCAATAAATGAGTGAAAAAAATCCAATTTTTGTCCATTGATCATTGTCAGTTAATTCATTGTGGTTGTCATAGTTGACTTTTTTGAGGTCATGGTTAAGAATGAGATCTCTCATGGCTGATTTATGACATTGAATCCAAACTTTGCTACCTAGTAGCTATAAAACTTTGTCCTAGTTACTAAACCTTATACCATGTTCTTACTTGTAATGGAGATAATAATTGACTTCACAGAGTAGCTGAGAATTAGATGTGGTGATGTGTTTATCGTTAAACTACCTCAGGGCAGGTAACATAGACCAGAGGTCTAAGTGCCTGCCTGGCAAGTGCAACGATCCAGGTTCAATCCCCAGCACTGCATACTGTGTCAGCCCCAGAACCCTGAGTGTGCAGGGCCAACCACCAAAACCAGGCATGGTAGCGCATACCTGTCCTTCCAGTTTTGGAGGCTGAGATGACAGGATCGCTACCGTGCAGCAAAATCCTATATCAAATAAACAAACTACTTCAGTGCCTAGAACATGGTAACTGACCAATAAAGAATCACTATTATTATTATGAGAGAGCCAAAACTTAACAGATATTGAACAGTGATTTAATTGACAACCATCTGTTGTCTATTACAGGTAAGAGATGATTATTGCAAGCAGCTATTTCTGCAACCATTGAAAAAAGTAGAGGAGGTTGTGTCTTAGCCTGAAATTAAGCAAGAGGATTTCGATGTATGGACTGCCATATGTCATGGGCTCTGATCACGTTATTCCTGACTTCTCAGGCCAACCAGATCTGCTAATTTAAAACTCTCCTAGTCATAAGAGATTCTGTTTCCTTGTCCCACTTTCCACTGTCTAACGAGCACAGTTCTTGCTTATGAGTCCTACAGCTAGTGTGCTCCCTTCTCAAAACATTATGAAAAACACTAAAATGAAGTAAATGAAAACCCCTTAATTTCCTCAAGCTTTATTTCTATTTCTATATGGAAGACTGGAAATATCCTTTATTTAGGGCTTTTGTTGTCACTATCTTCATTATTTGAAATCTCGGGAATATACTAGAATATTCAAGAAGGATAAAAGCATCCAAAGTATACTTTCAGGCCTGGGTTCTAGTTTCAAAGTTGCCTTTCTCTGTCACTCTTTTTCAAATATAGTCACGCTTTTACCATTAATAAGCTACTAAATTGATACATTTTAATATCCCTAGTTCACCAAGAGCCTCTGCCTCAGAGTGAGATCTACCAGTGTGAGTGACAAATCTGCCAGGAGGAGACCTGGCAGGAGGGAGAGGCTCACAACCTCACACAGGCCAACCCAGGCCATGAGGATAGGCGCAGTGTGTTGGCCTTGGTCTCCTCGGAGTAATTACTCTGACATTCTTTATCATTGTATGCCAGATGTGATGTGAAGCAATTATCTAGTTACTGGTCTGGAATATTGATGCCCGGGTTATCTCTACATATTATCCTCATCTCATGCTGTGACCCTCCAGGACTTAATTCTGACACTGTGAGTCTTCCATGGCAGACTGATAAGGAGCTCCCACTTAATCTTCCCTTTCTTAGGATGAGACTCTGGTGTTTACGCATGTTATTAAGAAGAAGTACAGATAACATGAGGTAGTGCCATTTTCTTTTTTCACCTAAAAATTTTGATTTGTATCTCAAATTCTCCAGTGCCCAGTCCCCTACTGCAAATATTGGCACAATGGCATTTACAGCTAATTGTAAACTACTCTCATAGCAGCAACAGACATTATTGTTTTTCCCTATAATTACTCGCAATCGTCCCTGTGTTTATAAGAGGCACTTCTTATAAACCTATTTTAATAGTAATCTAAAGTGTATGGAATAAGATTTACCATGGCCATATGCTTCAGGTCTGCACTTTGTTGGAGTAACGTCTGCATGAAAATCTCACCCTCCAAAAGGTGGTCTGTTTTCTTAAGTTGAAATTGGCATTGTGTCACATTTTGCTTTCATCTGAGTAGCTATTTCTTAGCTCTTTTCTCTCTTCTTTTCTCTAAGAGCAGAGTTTTTTTTGGAACATGGATCAGCATGCCTATATTTTAAATATTTCATGTCATATCAATTTGTTTGTACCACACACCCTAGGAGGCATCTGGCATCTTTCAAAAAGGCTGGAGAAAGCCACTTCTGGATGCTGTTGTGTAGCTGGTCCTCCTTTGCCCCCTCAAATGGGGTCTGCAGAGTGGTAGAGGATGGCGCAGCCCAGAGGAAAAACAGCAGCCAAAGCAGGCATGGCCAAGGCCGTGCAACTACACAGCACACACCTCCATCCATATGCTCTTCTGTGGCCAGAGCTGACATCTCTGTGCAGCGATTTCAGCAGGGCACTTTGGAATGGTGTCAAGAGCATGGGCATTTGAAGATCAGCTACACTAATTGCTACCTGCACTGAAACATCAACAAGCCAGATTGCTTCTTCTCTTTGAAACATCCTTTTATCACTGGGACATGAGGAGAGCTACAAATTTCTCCCGCAACTAATCTTAAGGAAGAAAGCCCTTTAGCAGGGGTCATAAAGAGTAGGCGGATTCAGTGTTCCCTCCCAAACAGTTGTCTGTCTCTTTGTCTGTGTGTACGTCTGTTTATCCAAAAGGTTGTGTCATTAGACTCCTGCTGCCTTGCAGAACTATTATCCTCTGAAAAAAGAGGCTTCTAGCTTAATTTGATACTTAGTTGCATCTTACCTGATAGGCAATTCCCACTCCCCTGCTGCCTGCACTCCTCAAGAAATCTTACGTGTTTAATGCAATCATTTATTTGGATGTCTTTTATATATAGACATATATATATATATATATTACTTTATTATTATAATTTTATTTTATACAGATGTTTTACCAGACCTTATACATTTCTGTCAGTCTTTCCTTTCTCTCTTTTTATTTCTGTTAGTTTGCTTCACATAATGTTTTAAAGGTCTAGTAAACTTACTGAGTGCAAATGTAGGCAGTTATAGACACAGCTCCTTGTAATTCCATGGTGCAGAATCTGACTTAGCCATTGACCCATTAATATACATTTAGATTAGGTCCAGCTCCCTGCTGCCATAAACATTTTTGCATGTCTCTCTTTCAGACCTGTGTAATAATGGCTGCATGAATCATCATTCCTATAAAAAAACATATGAGAGTTTCCATGACTTGTATGCACACATTCCCACTATTTTGGTTACTTTTCTCTTGTTGCTGGGACAAAATATCTGACATGAAAAATTAAGGAGGGAAAAGTTTATTTAACTCACAGTTTCTGAAGGTTTCAGTCCATACTCAGCCAGTTCCAAGTGGCACACAGAAGAGGTCAGCAGTTCATGGCAGTGGAAAACAGCAAAAGCAACAAGAGCAAAAGGGTCAGAACATGGTGGAGAGCAACAGTCTCTCTCCCTTCCTTTTACTGCACTCAGGCTTTCCACCCTGGGGGTGATGGAGGGTGATGTAGCACTCACAACCATAATCCCAACATTGGATCAGGAATTAATCACAAGCTCTAGAAGCTGCCCCATGATTGCATGAGGTATTGGGGGTGCACCTAGACACAAACCATAACCCCCACCAACATCAGGCATTCTGCTTTGTAAGCATGAGGGCACATCTATCTCATTATTTTCATTGCTATTCTGACATGGACCTTGACCTTCAAACACTCAACGCTCAATTTTTTTTTTCAACTTTTTGGTGATATCTTTTGAGTATGAGCATCGATTTCTGAAATAATCAAATTAGTTTTTAAATTTTTGAGTTTTGCTTTTGAGCTTTTAATACATTCATCTCACCTAAGTTGCAAAAATGTTCTCCTGAATTTTGTTTTTCTGAATATGCTGTTCCACTTTTACATTATTTCTTCAGTTCATTCAGTATCTGCCCAGACACACGTTTTTAGGAAGCAGCCAGTTCATTTCTCTCTGTATAAGTGACGATGTCACTAAAAAGTACGTTTTCCCATTCTCTTATGTCTACCTCCATTGATTTAATATTTTTTTTATTTTTACAAAACATTGCTCTACTATTCTCACTGTTTCCAGAATTGTTTTACAATTCTAGCATTATTATGACACTTACTCTGTTTGATCCTCCTTATCTTTTAGATTTTGTCTTCTCTCTTTACCCTTCCTGCTGAAATCTGAAGCAATTCCTAAATCGGTTTCCCATATTGCAAATTCATTTTTCTATAATGACCGTTAGTTCTCCTATCTTCTGTGTTCTTGATTTAAGTTATGATATTATCTGTAGCTAACGTGCCCCTTTGCTTTATGACTTACTGTGTTCAGTTTGTATTGGCTATGTCTTTCATATATCCTTTCATTTATATTGTGATTTTTATTTTTGCCTCTCTGTCCAGTAATTTTACTTAGGGTTGTAGGTGCTCTTTGTTATGTTCTTTTATGCTATATATGCTCCTTTCTCATTTGGGAATTTTGGCTTATAAGGGCCTGATTTGGAAGCAAAGATGATTTCCGGCAACACACAGGGAAAACATGAGTAGAAAGTGGGTGCTGCACCACGGCTGCACCTCCACTTCTCTCTCTAGAATTCAGCATCCCTTCTTCTCCACCAGGATTTCCACACCAGTTGCCAAGAGCTTTAGTCTTGCCCTGGTGACACACTTGAAAAATATTAGTGTCTTGCATCTGTGATTTTCTTGCATCTCATTTTTAAAAATTGATTTTGTGGGAAGACTCCAAAAACCCATCTCTATTTGTGATCTTCTTGGGATCTAGAATTTGAATTAATTTCTTTATCATATCCCTTCTTCATAGTTTCTTCTTTTTTCTCTAGTGTTTACTTCCCCTTTGGAAGTCACAAGAACACCATGATGACACATTTAGGGCAGCTTGAAGAAAAAGTGAACACACCTCTGATCCCATGCATAGCATCCTTACAAAATAAATAAATTTCTTCTCTCCAGTCAGACTGCCTTGAGACAGTGTTTGTTCACAGGGAGGGGGGTGTTAGATAAAATTTTAAAAGTTGAAATAATTGCAATGAGTTATTCTAAATGGAGTGTGCCTATCACAGAGGCCAGATACTTATGAGTCCACTTATATGAGCTATCTGATCAAACTTACAGGAGCACATAATAGAATGGTAGACTCCAGGAGGTGGGAGGAAAGAATGGAAAGTGATTATTTAATGAGTATCGACTTTTAATTTTACAAGATTTTTTTTTAAACTCAGGCACGGCGTTGTGTTACAATGTGAATGAATCTAACATCAAAGAAATGTGTAACAGAAAATTATAAATATGGTATATTTATGTCATGTGTCTTTCATGACTAACAAAATTCTATCTTATAGTTAGTTGGAGCAATATATTTCAAAAACCTTACCAAAATATTTATAAGACTGGAATACACATCCTAGAAAGTAACTAGCAATGTATCAAGGTTGCTAAGTTTGCCTAGGGTGGTTCATCACACCTAGATGTGTCCTAAGGAAAAATGAGAAATGTGGCTATGGGTTCATTTCAATTTGCTCATTGCAGTATTATTTATTATATAGAAAATACAGATATTTAATCTAAATAGTGACAGGAATAGTTCAATTAATGCTGCTACTTCTACATGAAGGAAATTGAAGTCATGAAAAATTTGTTTTGAAAAGCATTTAAGGATGCAATGTCTATTTAAATCTTGTTATATAAAAAATATGGTGCATAAGTACGAATTCAATGTGATTCCAATTATTAAAATATGGAAGTTAATATGGGTGAAATGCACTAAAATGTGAATTAATAGTCTGCAGAGATTTGCTGTGCACATATCTACAAGCTATGACTTGGCACCTAAAAGGAGGGGTAGTTATAAGTCACAATAGATGATTCAGCCTATGCTGACACAGTATTCTATTTTGGCCAACAACAATGAAAACGAATATGATACACATTTTCCTGAGGTATGTGCACGTGTTACATACCTTAATCAGTATTCCCAACAATTCTTTTCTTTTATTATATATTTAGGGCAGGATCTACAGGGTGTTCAGGGTCTCATTTCATAGATTGGACTTTCCGTAATCTGCCTGTTAACAGCCTCCCAAGTACTGGGATTACAGATGCACACCACCATGCCCAGTCTCAACTGCCATTTTAGGCAGGTCTGGGGATCCAGCTCCTGGCCCGTGCATCTGCCTAAGTAGGTGCTTTAATCCTCTGAGCTATTTGGCTGGCCTTAACAATTCTTTTAGATGGGTACCATTTCTACTGCTATTCTTGGGAGAGAAAAATGAAACTCAGAAGTCACACACAGAAAGCTGAGGATCCTGATGTGAATTTCTGCCTTTGGCCAGCTCCTCAGGAATCTGAATGAAAAGGAATGATAACATCCAGTCCTACCTTCCCCCTGTTTTTGTCATCTTATTGGCCTGCCTCTGGTTGAGGCTACAGAAAGCTAGCTCTTGATGGCCAGGCCCAGTACCCTCCCCAGAGCTGACTAGGCCAGGAGCTTAACAGAAAGTAACTCATCATAATGCCTTCTCAATGTTAGTGTTTCTCAGCTTCCACCAGAGCCTGTGAACAGCTAGGCAGTGAGGCAGGCCAGTCCTCGTGCTAGCTGGTTAGAGTCATAGCACTTGGAGGCTCCGTGAGAGTGTTCTCAGAGACCCACAATCATTCCTCATGAGCACATTGACTCATTGACTGGAAATGTACTGGACTTGGTCAACTTTTTCCATAGAAGTAATTCATAGCACATATTATTTGGGGAATCCAGAATGCTTTCAAAGCTAATTTAACTAATAAGTGCTCTTGAAAGCCATGACTGGAAATGACTCCCTTAGCCTTTCAGGTTCTTGTGGTGATTTGCAATATATTTTCAAAGAAGGGCTTTTAAGTGGTTTAGTTTATTACATGTATATTGTACAGCCAAAACAGCTCATGCATTACATAGGGGAAATTCTAAGGCCAAAGCACTTCTCCTTATTAAAACTGTCAAAAACACATAGGCTTGCTCTATGGTCAAATATCACAAAGTCTTTCAAGAATTCTAACAGTGACTTTAAGGTCCACAGGCTCAGGATAGACTCTTAATGTGTGTCTTCTCTTATTGCCGGTACAGACTTTGCCACACTAATATGATATTTCAGGGGGTTCTTGCTTTCCCGGTGTTAGGCAAGACAGAAGACTATATTCCATGCTGATCACTTTTCAAAATCTCCAAATCTCTGAAAGAACTTTCAACTGCCTTCTTCATATTGTTAGTTTCAAAAGTTTGTGGAAAGTTGTGGGGATTTCTGTCATTTTGCTTGTAGAATAGACTTTTTGAAGATAAATGCTGATAAATGGTAAATTCCATGCCTCTTCTCCAAGGAGAGCAGATAGGGGAGTATTTGTATTTCATCTCAATACAAGTTGAAAAAAGTTTCAATGAAACCATTTCAAGAACCTCAAAAATATTCCTTTCAGCTAGAAAATATATTAGACTTAAGTGAATAATGAAGTTTAGAAATGGTTTAGCATCTTACAGTGCTGCACTGGCCAGGCCACTGCTCTGTTGGAAGGGGTTTATTTAAGTCAAAGGCTGTGCGAGTGGTACATAGAGATGCAGAACAGGTGATATAGGATTGTCTTAGATTCTGTTCACTGGAGTCACCCAGAGGTGGACAAAAAACTGAGCAGAAAGAACCTGAAGATGTTCTCAAGTCCCTGGGCCATAGGTGAAAGTAAGCGATGGTGTGAAGTACACACACCCTCTGAGAAGGGCAGCACAGGTGGGAGCTGTGTGGCACAGCACTGCAGAACCCTGGCGTGAAGTCCGGTGGCCTCCAAGAGCTCAAAACAATGTTTCACAAAAGCTAATGAGCTTTCAATATTAGCTGGCCTCAGATCATCTATTGTGCGCTCTCCTCTTGGCTTTTTCCCCTTTCCCTAATCTAGATGGTATCAGAAATAAAAGTCAAATGAGTTTACTGGTAGGCTCAGTTTTCTAACTGTGAAAAGCACAACTGGCAAAGGGAAGAAGTTTTGACTTCGAAACACATTCACTGTTTTGGTTATTATATTGTAATCAGCTTTCTTAATTTTATGAGACAACAGTTTATCCGAGGATTTTATCTGTAAGATATTTCCTGAGCATGGTTAGTGACACTTTTAGGGTATCACTTTCAATCTCAGAAAAAATTTAACTGAGTAGAGGAAAAAAGGCCTTCTCTAAGGACTGTGTTTGGAAAAGATGCTAGCAGACAAAAACCAAGTTGTTTCATATTTGGTCCCATGACTTGGGCAGAGGTAACACTTTTAGAAAGGCAGCTAATATATCCTGTGGCGCACCCTGAGACAGTGATGGAGACTGGGTGTGGTGGTGCTCACCTTTAACCCAAGTACTAGGGAGGCTGAAAACAGGACTATTATGAGTCTGACCTGTGCAGTGAGACCCTATAGGCCCTGTCCTAAATAGAGAAAAATAAAAGAAAGAAATATTTCCCATGCTATGGAAGGATTGAAGTGAATATCTTTCAGCAGAGTTGCCAGATCAACATATCATCAAATAAAAGTACAAGACACTTTACATTTTAGTATGTAAGTATGTCCTAACTATTTGTAGGGGAAGATCTACTAATTAACAGTTATTCTTTGCTTAGGTGAAATTCACATTTCATGAGTGTTATGTATTTTACATGGCAACCTTAAGCCCCTGCCACTGTGTAGTGGATTCGCCTGTAGGCTATTGTGCTTTCATACTTCTGAGATAGAAACATTGATAGCTGCCATGATCCTAGTCTCCAAATTGAGGCTTGGCACACAATGTCTGCTACACTGATCTCTGGCTAGAGGAAAAAATTAAATTGAAGCCATCTTGTATATTCAGGCCTGTGGTCTCTTTCCTCTTGCCCCCTTCATGAGGCAGGGTTAAAACTGAAAGAAGTATTCTAGAGTAAATTCACTAGGAAACTTCATTAGCAGCATAGGCTTGGGCAAGACACTTAACCTTTCCCACTTCTCTCTCTCATCACCTGTAAATTGCAGATACCAGACTCCTAATAACAACCCAATAAGCTCATTAAGGAAAACTGACTTGCAACACCATGAAAATCCTTATAATACCACTTCCTCTTGGCTGTAGCAAAGGAATCAGTATGTCTAAATTTTAAATATTCTGTTGGTATTATATTCTGTTCACACAGAAAAACTACATGGGAATTATTTAACAAAGCAGGGAAAAACATAAGGTGGGCCAGGCATATAAGAACCACATCAGCTTCAATAATTCCAACTAGCCAAGACAGATGCTTTCCCTGTTGAAGGCTTTACAAGACCCCTCTTTATACTGCCACACATTTCAGTGCCTTTGTCCCCACCTTTGACTGCCACCTCTGGAAGCAGCAGTGCTCACAGCTGGCACAATAGCTTGGAGAACAACAGGGGAGAACAAGAATCAGGGGAGGGGACAGTCCCACAACATTCCTTCTCCTGTCTCCTGCTTTCATTACCACCCCCCTCTTCTTGAACAATTATCCACCTGAGAGACATAATAGCAGCAACTGGCATGTCATGACAAGCAGCCCATATTCAGTAGACCA
>NDGN011539752.1:335-14189 GCA_002564285.1 Tympanoctomys barrerae | reverse complement strand
ATGATATTCCATACATGAATGCAGAATACTTTGATTCATAATAAATTTCAAAAATAATTTATCACTTATAAATGTGGAAAATACTTTGAAGAACATAATAATTAATAACTTCAATATTAATTTTATCTTTAAAACTGAAAAATTATAAATGGAAAGGTGACAGCATGGGTAAGCTAAAATTTTTATGTTATCTTTACATGCTTTAAATTAACATGAGAATGGCTAAGGCATGTTCCTTACGCTATCTTCTGTAAGCAATTGTGCTCTCTGCCAGGGTTCTTTTTGCATAAACCTTTAACCTTAATTATGCAGATAATGCTCAATGGGAACACACACATGCGCACACACACGAAAGCAGAACCAAAAGCAAAATAGACCAAATCTAATTCTACCACTAATCAGTTACTGTTTACATATTTTTGATGTATTAACCAATATTTTTTATTCATTGTTTATTTTTTATTTTCAAAAATGCATTGAGAATGCATGCACGATTTTTGTCTGATTTTTCACTTATTAAGTTACCAAGAGCACTACCTTTAATGGGAGAATGGCAGCAAGTACATGATTTTTAACTTTAGTCTCATATTTCATTGTAGGTATATTTCTCAGAGAGTTGCGCTGATTTGCTAATTTAAAAATTCAGGTTTACATTTTCAATAAATTATGAATTATAATATATCTATTATACATATGGTCTTTATATACATTTCTGATAAATTATTAGATATATAATTGTTTTGTCAAAGTGGATTTTTTTTTTTTTTTGTACCAGAGACTGAACTCAGGACCTTGCACTTGCCAGGCAGGTACTGTGCCACTGACCTATGTCCCTGGACTACTGGAGAGCTTTTAAAACTTTTGCCACAGATTACCAAATTTATCTCCAAAACTCCTTCTCTCACCATTTCTGCCCATCTTGACAGAAAGAAAATAGCATGTGGTTTGCATTTTCTTCTCTGATGAGTGTCACCATGAGCGACCCATTCTCTGCCCCCAAACTGGGAGGTAATATGGAAAGCTCACCGGGTATTATTATCTGATACGCCCATTTAATTGATCATTTTGATCACTGTGAGATTGAATGAGAAAACACATGCAAAAGTTCTTTATGAAAGTCAGAGAACTCCGAAAATATATACATACATTAATTCAGCAAGAATGTTCTTACAGGGCCACCCAAGAATGAGGAGGCGTTTGTCTTGACCATGAATGAAAGAGGAAAATCAGAAACTCTTGAGATTGTTCAAGTTGTAGACTTGTGTAACTTTTTGCTGACCCTTTAGGAAATGCTTAAGGAAACATTAGTGCATACTCAGCTGTATAAGCATTTTAGGCTGGTAGCGAATGTTCCATAGAGCCCAGAGCAACTAGAAATTAAAGACAATATAAGTAGGGGAAGAAATAATGCTTTATTCTTTTTTGATAATAGGAAGTAATTGAACTTAATGTGCAAGATTCTTGATGCTATGAGAACCAGCTAGATAGCTCAGCAGATTAAAGTGCCTGCTTAGGCAGACTCAGAGACTAAGATTCCATCCCTGACTTGCAATGCCAGCCCCAACCTGGGGGCACACTGAGACAGCAATTGAGACTGGGCGTGGTGGCACACACCTATAATCCCAGTGCTTGGGAGGCTGAACACAGGCAGATCACTATGGTCCAATCTATGTAGTGAGACTCTGTAAACCCTATAATAAATTAAAAAAAAAAATCTCGAAAACAGAAGCTGTGTTTTGTATCATTTCAAAACTTTTTTATATGCAGACTGCATTTTTAAAATTTACTGAAATTATTCCATATGTCTATTTGGACAATTATTATTTTTACTATTTCTGCATTCATCTTTTTCAAAGAAAATTTGAAAGTGCTATCATAATATTCTCTGGAAGCTTAGCTTCCTTTTGCTTATATATAATACCAAGTAAGATGGTATATTAGAATGTTTTGTTAAATATGAATGGATGTGAATGACCAAAATAGCAAAAACTGACAAGGAAGCTTGCTAAACTTTAATCAGGAAGGTCCTTTTTGGCCATAATTCTGCAAAGCCTTTTGTTAAGAAATTAGTCAGAGCATTAATATGACTTACTGTCATTTTTTGTGTGCACATCCATGTGGCAGAGAATGCCAAAGAATATTCAAATTCTGACAAAATTTGACTTGTGGCATCAAAAGACTTAATAGCATTGAGTTCAGCGAAGGAGCAGTTTACGCGCTGATGCTTTTCCATGGCGTTTTCTCTTCCTGTAAAATCAGCTGTTCACCAAAATAAAAAAGGTATTGCCCGCACTTGTCACATTGTATGATTCTGTGCTCAGACAACCCCTGAAATTCACAGCATTTTTCCGGTGTCACATACTGCATGTCACGCCTGTAACTTCGATAGTTTTTCCCCCAATATTTCGACATTTTAATGGGCAAACTTGAGTAATATATTTCCCAATTTCAAACCCTTCAGCACTGACAGTCCAAAACTCCTGAGGATATGAACTGATGCGGAAGGTTCCGCCAGAGCTGCACGTCTTTAGCTCTGGTCTCTCCGTGTCAAATCCTCACGCTCTTGAGAAATAATTTTACTTATTAGAACACATTTTCTCTCAAAAATACTGTAGGAAAGACAAAGCTCTCAGTGACCTTGCAGAAAATTGTTGAATTGGGGCGAGAAGTCTACAAAGCTCCTCCATTTTAAAGTCTAGTGAAAGTATAATTAATGTACCAGAAAAAGAGCTCTTTTTTTTTGTTCATAGATTTGAATTATTGAACTGAACCTGTACCTTGGGAATATGTTCTAAACACATGGCTTCCCGGCATTTCTTTTCTCTCAAAAATAAAGATAGACAATACTAACAGGTTGAATTAAATAATGCCGCATACATTTGCAAGTTTTTAGTCAATGTCTTAGAATTCTTTCAAAGTCTCCTCCCTCAGGAATTCTGTGGATATTAAATAGAAACCGATCCATTGGTGTAGTTGTAGGGAACACTTCAAATGTCTGAAAATCTACTATGCACAGTGCCTTTTACTATTTTGATTTCAAAAAACAGGACAGGATTTTCACCACAGTGAGATGTTAATTCAAAAGAAATAGCTACTTCTAGGTTCATTAATTAGGGTTCCTTGTTGATTTTATATCATTTTTACATAAACGTTGGACACCTTCATAACAGTCCTTCATGAAAATCATGACTGAAACAAAATCCCTTTTGAAAATATGTCCCAGTACATTTTCTGTGTTTTTCTACCACAGTCACCCATCATCCTTCCTCTTAACAATGGTTATGAAAACTTAGCCTGGTGCCAAGTCATATGTGTTAAACAATACACACATATCCATCACAGATAAAGATAATTCCATTGATTAAAGCAATCTCAGTTTGAAGAAAAGCTTCTAGATGAGAATAGTAGTAAAGGTAACACCTTAACTTGAAGATTGGGTCTGGAAATACTGTCTTTATTTGATGACGACAGCATCCAGCTGTCAGCCTGCAATGGCTCAGTCGGAGCAAATAGCCAAGTGTGCATGCAAAAATCAAAAGAACACTAAAAAGAAATTACTAAGCAGCACAGCAAGAAAATTTCAACCCTACCCCAATCCATAAAGGATGAAGAAATCTTTGATAAAGCTGTTAAAGAGACAATTTATCATTGGCATCCCTTCACATAGCTCCCTCCACTCAGCCTGATGCTCTATTAAGGCCTGAAACTTGTCAAAAATTACTATATCTAGTACTTCTCCACTTGGGGCAGAAATGGGCAGGGCACATTATTTAGTACAAATTTATTCAAGGGAAATTATCACAAATATTCAGAGTTAATTATAAAGTATTTTAGCCCAATGTTAGTCACGATAGCAAAAATTAGACAAAATTTAAGGTAGACCTTGTGGAGATGGAATGGGGTCTAGGGATATGCGGAGATGGTAGCACCAGAGCAGGAAGCGAGAATGATTAAGACACAATCTGTACATGTATCAATACCCCAAGGTAAATGTATTTACTTTGTATCATAAACATATCCTGATAAAAAAGAGAAAAGTTTGAATATAAAATGGTATATTCAAAAAACAGAATACTGTAACATGGTATGTTGTAGATTAATACTGTCATTGAAATATGTTTAAAACACATGGAAAAAATATGGAATATTCACAAACATATATATATGTTTAATAATATAATATATAACACATATATATACATATATATATATTCTGGTTGTATATTAGTATTTTCTAAGTTACATAAACTGAATTTGTTTTACTTTGTAGAAGTACACTTGATACAGTCTTTTTATGGAATTAACACTAGCTAGCACAAATACCAAAGTCATAAGAGTCAGTTGCTGTACTGTCTACACTACTTGCATTGCTGTTATCTTGACAAGCACTTTTTGAAAACACATTTTCTCAGAGTGGAGAAACAAATTCTAATAGAAAAATTTCTGACTCCATGGCTATCCTTGTATGAGCATTTTGGAAGGAATTTTCAGAAACCTCTCCAAAGACCTTTTTCCTATGCCTGGTCTCAGCACTCAACTTTGTCTCAGTTATTCTTCTCTTGTTGTTGGAGCCCAGTACCCAGAATTAAGGAAGGAAAGATTTATTTACCTCACAGTTAGAGGAAGTTTCAGACCATACTCAGCTGTCTCCAAGGAAGAGTGGCACATGGAAGAGAGCAACCGTTCATGGCATCGGCAATGAGCAAAGGGCAAAAGGGAGAGGCTGCAGCGCAGGCAGCTGGGTAGCCCCTCTCCACTCCTCACATTGTAATGCTGATTACCTGCCCCAGGGCAGGTGTAGCATCCTCATCATAAATAATCAATCACAAACTGCGGAACCCATGACTGCATGAGGCTTTGGGGGGACAGCTAGACACAAACCATAACAGGCTTAGATATAGTTTGTACCCAAAAGCTTGTAGTGGAGGCTACATCTCCAGAGTGGTGGTGCTGGGTTGTGGGTCCTTCAGAAGGTGAGACATAAAATGGAAAGTCACAGGGCTCCACCCTCATGGATAGCTTAATGCTGATCTCACAATGTGTGTTGGGTCTTTGAGAGGTGAATTTTCTCTCACAAAGGCAGACTGTTAGAAAGTACAGCCATCCCATGTACTTTGGTCTCTTCTGTCAATGGCTATTTCCCTTCCTTGCGTCTTTGTGTAATGTAGCTGAGAAGTCCCTTGGTAGGACAATAATGCCATGCTATTTGGACTTTCCAGAAACCAGAATTTGGAACCCAATAAACCTCTTTAATAAAATCCCAAATCTTAGTATTTTATGATTGGAACATAAATCCAACTGAAATATTGAGTCACCCATGTTTAAATTTTATGAATATTTAAACTTCACGAAGAAAGAAGAATTGAATGAAAAGTTTAGAATTACAACAAGGGCATGAGTTTCCAAGACAGGAACAGGTGAAACAGATGAAGGTTGTTTTCAGATAGGAAGTTTTGCTGTCACAAATTAAGAATTTGTTCTTCTATCCCAAAAAGTCACCCTTGATTTTTTCTAAGTACAACATCTAAAGTTTATCGCTCTTCTATCCCACAATTTATTCTTTATGCAAAAATTATAGCAGAATAGAAATTATTATTTCACTAGTTGGCTTCAGCTCTGTGCTCACAGATGTAATGATTTAGGTCATTAGGCAAAGACTTGAAAAAAACTTGGAAGAAAATAAAGAATGGGAGTAGGGATTTGCAGCTATCTTAAGTCTCATGTAATGCAGTAGTATTTGGCTTAGACAGAAATAATTATCTATGATATGGTAGTTATGTATTTAATTCAATCTAGCATTAAATCCACCAGTTGCAGAGCACAACGTTTATGAATCCTGTCATCAAGTAGCATCCACACATCACATCCTATAATATAATTTGGACTAAGTTACTGGAAAGCGTAAAGCATAGGAATGGTTTTCTCTTGAAAAATGAGAAAATTTAGTCTACAACTTGAAAATCCTTTCCACCTTCCTGGAATTTAGTAACACATACACCTGTTTTCAGTTGTTGCTGCAGATTAATGAAACATTAAGCCTGAATACAAAGCTATATTTTTACCTAGCAGCACCCTCAACTGTGGAAATAGGTATCAGGCAGCTCTCCCATTGCTAGTACAAATATACCCAATATCCACAATTTCAACTATCAGAGGTTTAATTTTGGATCACTGCTTGAGAGGGTTTAGTCATGACCCATTGGTGGGCCTCAAGGCAGGAAAACCATGGTGGAAGAGCCCCGCAGAGCGAAGTTGCTCTCCTCAGCCAGGAACCAGAACAGCCTGGAAAATGCACCAGAGTAGAAAGAGTGAGGAACAAGATGCAGTCCCCAACCCAGACACACCCAGATGTGCACTTGCTAACTCAGGAGGCATCTATTAATCTAGCTAAGCTGACAATTACAATATAAGATTACAAATGGATGGACTTTTCCATGTAGAGGTATCACCCAAAACTGAACAAATTATCTCCAAGCCTCTGTATTTCATCGCATTAAAGCCATATCACATAATTTTTCAGCATTTATTTTGCCAGATTCTTGTCATATTTATGTCTTATGTGTACTATATTCAATCTTCTTACATAAATCCATTTAAATTGAATCGCTTATTTTTTTTTGGTACTGAGGATTGAATCTAGGGCCTGATTTATGCTAAACATACGCTCTACCAATGAGTGAAATCCTGCACCCAAATCACTTTTTTATCTTCACTATATCCAGAGAAATATCTATCAAATCATGATTCAAATGTACAAACTGAATCTTTAAATACAATTAAAATAAATATAACCATGAACATTTTTTAAAAGGCTCATCAGTGCCTCATTAGAAAAGTCATACCACACGTTTTATGTAACAATACACCTTAGAGATTAGCATAGAAAATCTTGGAGACCCTGTACTCGTATTCAAATTCTTGTTCCCTGACCTTTTTTCAATTTTTTGTGCCTTAGGTTGCTTATCTCCATTTACTTTCTAGATGTGTTCTGATAACTAAATAATTTCATATGGGGAAATGATTTAGGATGAAGTAAAGTTTTTCTAAATATTATCTGGTCATAATTATCATTGTATCAAAATTTGAGAACATTTCAGGGACTGGCAGCCACTGATACTCTCCTTTGAAGGTATTATCTATTTACAACCAACAAAACAGTGTTCACACAGATGCCGAGTTTTCTGACATATTCCCAGAATGTGTTGGGAGCTTGTCATCTGAAAGACTCCAAGCCAGCAGGGACACGTACCCCTCCAGAAGGCTAGCAGCAAGGTCACCAAGATTCAACATACCTTCGTCCAATTGCAAGTAATCAAATGACAGATGCTTCAAATGTTTGGAGTCTGCAAGAGGTCACCAAACAAAAAGCTTCCTCTTCTCTTACTGATTTCAAATGGACAAAACAGAGTTTGCAGCTTTAAAAAATGACTTAGGCAAACTCATAAGCTGAGTAAAACCAGAGCCACAATGCTTTTGTTTATATCGCCTTCTTTGTTTATGTCTCCATTCACAGTTGCAGCTGATGGCATAAATGTAGCTCATTCCTGCCTAAGGCCAAACTCCTAATATACTGGTATTTGTAAACATCATTGACTCACTGAGTTACTTGGCTCTGAAGTATAATTTTCTGAGTTTGAATATCAGGGTCTAGACACAACAAAATGTAATCTCAAATCTCATTTGTATTTGAAAGTGAAATTGTATAGACTATAAATGTGACTACGCATGTTCAAGCTTTCTGAACAAAGGCTAACTAGTTAAGTGAAGCCTTAGGTAGCAATTCTACTTCCAGTGTACCATTACTGTTTGCAAACAGCGCTCCTAATTTTGATTAATCATAGGACAAAAGAGCAAACACAAAAGCACACTAAACCATAGTTCTTGAGAAACTTGACGAAGGGAGGGGAACAACCAGCCTCTCATTATGTAGTTGGTTTCCGACAGGCTCTTCAGGCACACAGAGGGTCTTACTCAATTGGAATGTGCTGTGCACCATGTTTTCCTTTGCACTAAGTCATTTTGCCGGTTCTGTACCTTCTAGTAGTGAATCGCTTTTAGAGCATATTTTCAAATTGCTGATTTAAGAAGTATATCTCTTGGCTACTTGAGGGTACAAAAACACTTATTGGAAACTCGAAAAATTCAGGCACCGTGTTAAGCCTTGAGTCTGTAAACAAAAGAGAGGCGTGCTCACTTTCATGAAATGCAAACTCCAATGGGAAATCTACACAATAGAGCATTACATAAATTCATATAATTATGACAACCGGGTTGAAGGCACACAATAGAACATTGTGACAGAGAAAATATAGATCTAATTTAGATGATCATGGGGTTGGGTGGCGGAGGACGTGAAGGAATGTCTCAAAAAAAGGGCAGGTAAGCCAGATAAATAGCAGTGGGAATCACTTCCCAGGCACACGAAATAGCACTCCCATCTTTTCTGTTCCATAGCCTTCTGTTCTCCTTTGTAACACTGATCACAGTGGTGATTAAATAATTATTTTCAAGATGCTTGCCTGTCTCACTGCACGGTAACCCTTGAAGGATCAGCAATAGCCCCTGTCTTCTTCACTGCTCTTTCTCAAATACTGAGCACCGGTGACAGCCTGACCTGCAGCTAACACTGACCAAGGTGGGGGGTGGGGTGTAGCAAGGGAGGGGCAGCCTTGTCACTTTTAATCAGACCTCAATCTCTGCTTTGAGGTGGGCAATGAAATCGCTCCATCTTGGCCATTTGAAAACTTAAGCTAGCACACACCCGCTAAGGAAGATTTCCAACATTAAACTGAAGAGGGAGGATCACAAACTCTTAATATTCAGTCATTCTAAAGGGTCGGCCAAATAGCTTAGCAGATTAAAGCGCCTGCAAGCAGGCTCAGGGACCCCACGCTGACATGGCAACTGAGACTGAGTGGTGGCATGTGCCTGTAATCCCAGCTCTTGGGAGGCTGTAAACAGGCGGATCACTACAAGTACGATTTGTAGTGACATTCTGAACACCCTGAAGACCCTTCCCTAAAATAAAATAAATAAATAAATAAATAAAATAGTCATTCTAAATTTGCATATCGATGCTCAATGGACTAATCACCTACCTTAATCACCTACCTTGGCAAGCGCAAGGGCCAAGATTCGATCCCTGGTCCTGATGCCATGCCGGCCCAGGGGTGTGCAGAGCCAATAACCAAGTCTGGGCATGGTGGCGCACGCCAGCACTGGGGAGGTCGAAAACAGGAGGATCACTATGAATCCGAGCTGCGTAGTGAGACCCTGTACCAAACACATAAAACGAAAATTTTGTGTATCCCTCCCCTTCTGCTGTTATCACCACGTAGCACACTCAAAGAGCTCCACTACTCAGAAGAGAAAAATGAATTATGATTTACAGGTGCAGTAAGGAAAATGCTACCATAACTTACTAAATGAGTTAAGAATGAAGAGAAAAACATGCAGGACAATTAGCAAAGCACAGAGGGTAACTAACCATCTTTTCCAGAAGTGCTGAGAGTCACTATGCTGCTTAAACCAATCAAACTCTGCCCAGATATGCAAAGCCAAGAGTATTCGTCGCAGCTATTTAAAATCTTACCCACTGGTTGTGACGACTAAATCCCTTGGCTGATCATCCCTTTCAGCCGTGTGGGAATTGTCTAACCAAAATGATATGTGCTCTTTAATTTTTCAGGCAAAGTTATTTTACACTTTATAGATTGCTGAATGTGCAGTAAAACTGAACACGGGAGGTCTAGCTCACTTTATACATAATTAAAAGATGAGAATTGAAGATAGATGCATATTCCTTAAAAGAAAGCAATTTCTTGTCTTTTTAAAAAAAAACTTTCTCACTAATCTCTCCTTTCTTTTAGACTTCAGTGCATTTAGGAAGTTTTATTCAGAAAGGATAATTTTTAAAACAAGAGTAACTTGAAATTTACTGAGAATCTTGGCCCAGCCAAATAGCTCAACAGATTAAAGTGTCTGCAAGCAGGTGCAGGGGCCAGGAGTTCAATCCCTGGGCCTGCCGTGCCAGCCCCACACCCAACCCCCAGGGTGTGCTGAGACAGCAATTGAGACTAGGCATGGGAGGGCATGCCTGTAATCCCAGCTCTCAGGAGGCTGTAAACAGGCGGATCACTATGAGTCCGAACTAGTAGTGAAACCCTGAATACACTGTAGTCCCTTCCCTAAAATACAAAAAAGAAAAAGAAAGAAATTTACTGAGGCTCTTGAAACGTGGCACACGTGTCAGGAATGAGTGCATGTGACTGAGGCTGATTTGTGGTGGGCTCCTAATCAGGAGAATTATTAACATTCTGAAAATTGCAAACCAGGACATTTTAATCCTGACTGCTTATCAGTCATGTGTCAGTACTAAATTAAAATAATGCAGCCTCAGAACAAACTGCAAAACATTTTATACAATTTCTCAGGAACAAGGCTGGGGAGATGGCTCAGTGGAATAAACCCTTCCCTTGCAAGCACAAGGGCCTGAGTTCAATCCCCAGTTCCGCCAAAACAAAACAATTTCTCAGGAACAATCTATTGTAGAGAGATGGAAACCACCCAGCAATGTAGACTGCCATTTTATTCCTTTTCTATAAAGTACTTTTCAGAAATGTCAGAGGAAGTGCTTTGTAAGGAGGAGGATCTGTAAACACCTATATCTAATTCTTCTCAGAACACAGTGCCAGGATATGTGGCCTTTCTCATCAGCCCCTAAAATCCTTTTATTAAATATAATCTTGCCTCTCCTTTATTACTCACACAAAAGCTGAGAATTGTACTACAAAGAAAGCAATATATTCTAAGCAGAAGAAAATTCATGAAAATATCTAGGCATGTTAGAGATTATAAGAATTTTTACTTATGCATATTTGAAAAAAAAGGAGGAAAAAAGAGAAAAGGGAAAACCACATTTATACCAAAATCCTCTGACAAATGCTTAGAAATTGCATTCTATCTGAGATTTCATTCAAAATTACTACCTAAAATTAATATTTATCCTGGAGGCAAGCATTGAATTGAACACAGAAAGGAAGCCTGCTTTGGAGTATCTTTAATTTAAATAAAAAAGTACATTCAAAGCTGCATTTTTCTATTTTGTTGAAACCCCTTTTGTACTAAATCCAGCCAAAGAATTACTAGGGTTTAAAATACAACAGTTAATGAGGCTGACACCCTTCAAATGTTATCTGTGTCCCATAAAAATAGAGATGTGATTTCTCAAAATTGTAGCTATTGCTTTATACAATATAATGAGGCATATAGAAACCAGCTGACATGGCTCCTTAAAAAGCCTTCGACCTCACATATGCATATATTTCAAATTTTAATGTCGAAGTCTTCATACAGGGCTTACTTGTAACGTTCCTTCCTCTGGCATAAAAGAGAAGTGGGTGAAAGCAAAGAAATAGTTTATTCCTGGGTGCTAGAGAGTGGCCAAAAGAGAAGACAGAGACCTTGGAGACTAAGACCAAGTGTACAAGTTGGAGCTTGTATGGGACTGGGCTAGGGGCAGAGTTTACATAGGCCACACAGTGAGGGACACAACAGGCACTGGTTGGGGGAGGGTTGGCACCGGAAAACAAAAAAAGAAAGTTCATAGTTAACCCGGGAAGAGGGAAATGAAGACTGTCTAGGAATGGCTGGTAGGTCGTCACTGATTCTGGGATCTCCCAGCACACTGACTGACTGTAGCTACACTAGCGAAGCTTGATGCTAGCTGCACAATGGGCAGAAAATGGAGAGAGGTGAGGGCTAGCGTCCCTGCTGCTCCAGGATGAAGTGTCCAGGGTCTGGAAAAAAATAGCTTGTAGAGGAATCAAAGTGAACGGAGGTGACCTGGGAACCAGGAGGGAACTGATACAGTTGAATAAAATAGTATTAAGTGATACAATAGAAATCAATCACATGGGAGAGGAGAAGGGTGAATCCCTCCAGTTAGGAGGAAAAGTGAAATGAGTTTGGCCCATAAAAATTGGAGAACTGCATCAGGACGGAAAGGGTCATGTACAGTTAGAACCAGCAAGGACAGCATGAGACACTGTTTCCAGAATGGTCTTCTTCAGTCAACAGTTGGTGAATGGCCTCAGTGCAGTGACCACGGTTACAATCACGGAGCATGACCTGGAAGGGATTCCACTGTAGGAAGGGGCTGAATGTTTCAACCTGGACCTCAGATCAGCCTCTTGGCACCCAGTCAGGCTTCACACTGTTAACTTCCCAGAGTGGATGAGGGAAAGATGACCACAACTGACAGCCAGAAGTTGGAGAGCAGGCTGAGGAGAGACCTGTTGAGGAGCCGCAGCTGGTAAGCATGGGCTGGGCTGCTGCAGTCAGAGGCCAGGTTGGGCCTGAGTCACACAGGACTGGGCGCTCACACCGGTGCTGAGTTCTCAGTAAGCAGCTCTCTCCACCAGCTCTGCTCTGTGGGCCGACTGCCACCTCAGACTTCCAGCAGGAGCAGAGACAC
This sequence comes from Tympanoctomys barrerae, assembly GCA_002564285.1. Classification (NCBI taxonomy): domain Eukaryota; kingdom Metazoa; phylum Chordata; class Mammalia; order Rodentia; family Octodontidae; genus Tympanoctomys; species Tympanoctomys barrerae. Next base: position 1,714 of record NDGN011539752.1, on the reverse strand, counting down.
ACCCTAACTGGAACTCTGCTCTTGACCGTGGGATAGGGAAGGAGCCATGGGTCCACACATCTTCCCCTCCTTTCATTCATTACTCTATTTGATTGTACAGTGCTACCAAGTTTACAATCTTAATTAGTTTTATAATTTGGGGGAGGATTGCTACATGAGTGTTTGTGTGGGGAAGATATACCTGGTCATTTTTGTTACCTGATGAATGGTTTGTGAATGAAGGCAAAATTTTGCCAAGTGTTTTTGTTTGCAAACCAAATTGTTTGCAAACAGAACTATTCGTGAGCTGAAGCATTATTGTATTTTTTATTTTAAAAATATTTATTCTTTGTTGTTTTCATCTTTCTGTACATTTCCCCCATATTTTAATTCCAATATTTTACCCCTTTTCCTTTCATAAACATGTCTCCAATATAGATTACACCACTGAGTTACAAGATGTCACAGTAGAGGTTCTCTCATGTCCTGAGTCCTCAATGACCTTGAAGGGCTAGGACCAAAATGTTGGCTATCCTTGTAGTCCTTCTTGTTCACTGATTTTTTGGTTGCAAACTTAAGTTGTTAACCCTCCAGAAGAGAAGCTTAATGATATGCTTACCCTATAACATAGTTGAGCTTATCATCACTATCTGTCTGAATATCATATGCTTTAGACATAACATGAAAGAGGTATTTTCCAACAATCATTGATATGCTAAACTTTAAATCCCTATAGATATGAAAAAAATGAAAAATAAAAAAATTTAAGAGTAAAAATAAACAATAGCACATTTTTACAGAGAAATTTAGAAATCTAACCATATACAACATTGTAGCAGGACAGTCCTACGACATTTTTTTCTTGTCTCTTGTTTTCTTTTATTACCTTTTTTTAAAAAAACAAATAGAGATGACACAGGGTAAAGGAATTGTCCCTTGTCTCTTTATATCCATGCTACTTTTATCCATATCTTTCCACTGACTTGTTTATCTTGCCTTATTCTTTCTCAGTTTTTCTTTTCTTCTCTCTCCCTCTTTTCATTTGTCTTTATTTAGCTTTTTCACTAATATTTATGTCCACCATCGAATCTTTCCACAGTCTGAGTTAGCTGCGGGATGGCAGTGGAAGGCCCAGAGGTGCTAATCAGGGATGAGTGCTCATCCTCTGGCGAAGCAGCCACTTGGGAATCACATGTGTAACGACACACTGGACTATGTCATGGGTACTCACATAGCCTTAAGCTTTTTGTACATTTCTTAATTTACTTAGTGATGTGCGGTTACATTATGTTCTTTGCTGGTTTTCCATGTTTATTAAGTTGATATTTTTTTTCTTCTTTTTGCTATAATTTTATTGATAAACAAATAGCAATGAGACAGTTTCAAATCAAATCGGTAGG
>NDGN011539744.1:5036-17483 GCA_002564285.1 Tympanoctomys barrerae | reverse complement strand
CAAATCTGTTGCTCAGATTAACAGATATAGTTATGCAAGATTGGGGAAATAACTGAATATTGGCGCTTGCTCTCAAGAAACCTTAATTTCTTTCCTTGTCTTTTTTGTTTTGTTTTTAAAAGTATAATTGATAATTTGAAAAGGTACACCTTTAGAAGATCCAGATGAGAGGTACTCAATCATGAGTTTTATATTACACATTGCTGTCCTCTATGTAGTTACTCACATCACAGTTATCATCATACAGAGTCAAGGTGAAAATTCTAAACATTAACTGCTATTTTAAAAAAAGCAATAGAAATTATGAGTACAATCATCTCACCCATCCTGTATATATAAGGCAAGTTAATGTTTGGATGTTGTAAACTGAAAAATATGTGGCTCTCTAAGGCACATGCACCTACTTTAAAATATATTTACATTGTTTAACATTATAAAAGATTTAAATCCTGTCATCTTTCTGGACAAATAATCCATTTTGATAGTTTTAAGTATCTACTGAAATTAAAAATCATTATGAAAAAAATACTTTTTTTCTCTTCATTTAGAAAAATCACTGTTTTTAGCACATTGATCATTTATTTTCTCTTTTAGTAAAGATTAGGTCTTAAAAGATCTGTCTATACATAGTTCCAAGGTAAATCCAGAGGGGATTTAACTGACCTTGTCAGATAGCAAAAGTTGCATTTTTAGTTATATAGGTTTTGCTTTAACTTTGTCTTCACCATCTAGCTGAGAAGTGTGACCATGAGGTATTAAAAAGTAATGCCATATTAATATGCCGAGCTGTAAAAAGTTCAAGTCGGCAACTTTGGGCATTTGCCATTTCTGCTTATAACACACCACTATTATGGACTGTTGTACTATATTGGGTTATTTTGCTGAATTCAAGTACCTACAGTGTTTGGACTGGTATCAAGTATGAAAAGGTCCTTTAAAGACTTCTCCAAATACAGCATCTCTAACAAAACAAAACAAGAAAGGGGGATATGTTGGGAGCCACAGAAGCTAAGAAATTGATCAAATGTGTGTAGGTCAGACTAGGCCTCAGTGCCTAAAGCAAACAACTACCTTAGCCCTGAGATAAACATCCTATCTGGTTAAGGTCAGCTACTAGTTGCTAGGCAATCTTGTATCATGTGTTACTTTGCAAAAGTATAGATAAAGGACCTTTTTGTTGTAAAAAGAAATATATGTATGTATATACAAAATAGGATAGATATACAGCTACCTTCTCTTAGTTCATTGAGAAGAAACATTTACTAATATAATTTAGAAGAGATATCATGTCTACATCTTGTCATCTGAACAACTACTATGAAGACAACAATATGGATATATTAGTTATTGTAACTACCCTACTAATCTGTTTTGAAACTGTTTCATAGCTATTGTATTTTTTTTCTCATTAAAATGAATTTTTAAGAAAGGGATTAGGTCTTTTTTTTTTGTTACTGGTAATCAGATTCAGGACCTTGCACATACCATGCAAGCACTGTAGCACTGAGCTGTATCCTTGGCCCCTGGTAAGGATTAGAATGTTAAACACATTGAAACATTCAGTGTTTACATATAGAGATGATACGTAGCAGGATGGTCCAATGTTGAACCTATGCAGTAACCTGACTTATTATGTGTAGGTGATGTTAAGATCTGGTGAGATAACTATAGAAAGAAGATACAGTATGAGAATGGAAATGAGGCTAGGGTGGTAGACATGGTCTGTCCTAGCTGTATTCTGTGTATACTATGAACATTATTTTTCTTACAATACTTGGAAATTATATAATATTTTAAAGTTTTTGATAAAATAACATTGAAAACTGAAAACTTTTGTACTTTAAAATTAAGTGAATTAATAGGCAAACTTTGTTTGAATAATGGAACTCAATAACTAAAAAGATTAATTTGAATTAAGTCATCCATCCTTATAAGGAGTCACTTTTTACTATCTCTGATTATTGTTGACTTAAATAGTAGAAGTAAAGCCAAAGTAGATTGCTTCTATGATTGAGCTACATGGACTCCTGGTCACTTTTTAGAAACTATTTTATATTTGTAGAAGTTTAATGGTTCTGCCATGTTCATAATACATTCTAAGCAAAGAGAAGTAACAATAGGCAGCCAAAAGGCAAAAAGAAATTTCGAATATCACTTGTATTTTGTTTTATAGTAACACCTTTTTACAGTTCATTTATATTCAGAATTTGCTTATAAGTGTAAAGCATTGAAATTGCTTTGAAAGGTAAATTTGTTTCTTCTGCATTAAAGAATGTTTAAATTATCGCTGTAATTTTTTCTGTGCAGTTGAGAATATGGGTAAAGGAAGAACCATGAGGCTAGTGTTAGGGACATCCCTTTATTTTCCAAGTCATTTCCCTAGCTCTTCATTTTTCTGCTTAAGACTGCATTAGTGGTGTAGAAATGGGTCATATGCCCTGGGACTGAGCAAATATTTAGAATAACCAAGAAAAAGAGAAGGTAGCAAAAGAAAGCTATTAAGTACAGAATTAGACATGCAGCTTTATCTGTGAAGGAAGCACTCATGGAAATGGTTTGTGTCAATCAGTTCATATTTGAATCTGAGAAAAAATTACAGAGGAAAATGTCAAAAGCACCGAACAGCTGAATGCAGATAAAGAATAAGTGAAGGAAGGGTGCTGTAGATTCCATGGCAGTCTTGCTCTTATGGACTCCAAAAGGAAAACTGCATTGACTGGTGATGAAGAATTTTAAATTGTTAATGTTGAATTATCACATGTGGAAAGGGTGGCAAGTAGGTGTTAGAAATTTGTGGTTAGTGAGACTGAATCTGAACTGATTGACTTAGACCTTGTCTTGACTTGGCAGACAGTCTTCACTGTGCACTTCAGACACCACCAAATGTAAAATTTGTATTAAGATGACTTTACTGTTCTGATGAGGTTTAAAGAAATCTCAGTAATTAAGGTTTATTTCTTCCTTATTCCTTTATATTTTCCTCAAGTAAAATATTCAAAAATATTTATATATTAAATAGTTTTTATTATTAAAATGTAATACTTAAGGCAAACTACTTGAGAAAAAAAGTAAACCTGACTCATAGTTTCAGATGCTGAAAATCCACACAACAGTGCTGTAAGCTCTGGTAAGGGGCTTCCACCTTGGCTGTGTCACACATGGCAGATTTCTATGTTTCGAGATGTGGGGGAGCTCACATCACATCACACAGTAGGAACCCACAAGGCTCTGGAGAAGCCACCCACGAGACTGTATTCTCTTTCTACTGTACCTCTTCTTCCCATGACCCAGGAGACTGCTCTCTAGATTCTACTCTTTAAAGATTCCATACCTCCCAGTACTTAACCCTGGGGACCAGACTCTCAGCACATGAACTTTTGTTGGGCAAAGAACTATAACCCTATCAGTTGATTCTTGGAAATCCAGAGTATGTCCTCGTGAATGTGGTTAAGTATATTCATTTGTGTTTGCTTTTATTAAGGAATTTTAAATAATTGTTAAACATAATTAACATATCTTTCTGACCAGGAACCTTTTGAGGATGGCTTTGCAAATGGGGAAGAAAGTACTCCAACAAGAGACGCAGTGGTCACATATACTGCAGAAAGTAAAGGAGTCGTGAAGTTTGGCTGGATCAAGGGTGTACTAGTATGTATATAGAGACTTACTTTGAGAGTTTCAAAATTTTTTTAAATTATAAAACCTGTCTAATATACTCCTCAGTTCTCAAGAATCCCCTATCCATCTCATGCTGTAGCTGTTTTATCCCAGTACTAGAGAAGACCCAATTATTAACTTTTCCTCTTTGGGCTTTTGATACTAAATTTAGTAGAGGAGATATGATTTATTAAGTAGACCAGATTATTCTTGATTAAGGAAATTGTTCACAAATAATTTTAAATTATTTTTTAAACAGGAAAAATAACACAGAATTCCTTACATAAGGAAGGAGCTTATCAGACATAACTTGAAAGAGTGAAGGTCTTGAACTATTCTTGTACTTTTTCTGTGTTGCTTCTTCTACTTCTGATAGTTGGGATAAGCACATTTACTTATGCATATACACTTATATGTTAAATTATATTTAGCAATGAAGCCTACCTAAGCTCTTCTTGCAAATTGTTCAAAATGAGATATGAACATGTTCCCACCATGTTGGACAATAGTTGGTGTATACATGACTATCCCATTGGTCACTTTGTACCAGTGGTGGTACAAACAGATCTGATCACTTTTATCAGTCTTTTGACTAATAAAATGAGTAAGAAGCCACCTGATGGAACAGTCATGTCAAGTTATCAGGAAGCAAGACATACAAATTAATAGTCCCATTGTGAACATGTTAAAACTCTGTCTTCTTACGTTCTTGCTTACGTTCTTTTTCTTTGAGACAAGGTCTCACTATGTAGTTGAAACTGATCTTAAGTTTGCTATGTAGCCCAGGCTGGCCTCAAACTTGCTTCAAGCCTCTTGCCTCAGCCTCCTGAGTGCTAAGATTCTAGGCATGCGCCACTGCACCCAGCTAGACTTGCATTCTTATTTTTGTTTGGTTTAGTGTTTATTATCATGTTTGATTTCTAATCTGTGGCTTGGCCTTTTTTTCCTTCTTAGGTACGTTGTATGTTAAACATCTGGGGCGTGATGCTGTTTATTCGATTGTCATGGATTGTGGGTCAAGCTGGAATTGGTAAGTGAAGTACTGATGAGTATGGTAAGTGCAATAATTGGCTTTCTGAGGTCTCACCTTCATAAAACTCAAAATAGTTGATGTTCTTCTAAACAGTGTTTTCCTTTGCTTATAAATTTACATTATTATTTTAATGCTACTTTTTTATAATTCTAATATGACTTTTCAAAAACAGGATCAAGATTTGGTAATCTATAGTGTATCTTCAAAATACTTAGACCAGCCTGTCCTCTATAGTGCCAGATTTGAATAAAAACAGTAGTGTTCCCAATTTCTCTTCTTTCTCATTCAAGGTCTGTCAGTCGTTGTGATAGCCATGGCGACTGTTGTGACAACTATCACAGGATTGTCTACTTCTGCAATAGCTACTAATGGATTTGTGAGAGGAGGTAAATTCATTCTTTTTCCTTCATACTATTAAATATATTGAGACAGCAATCTTATTTCTAATTTTTTGCTTTAATAGAAGAAACAAAAGATCTTTGCAGACAGGATTTTTTTTATCATGGCATTTCTGCTAAGCACTTTTAAACTATATATTTGAATGTAAAATTTTGAGATTTAAAATATCAAAGATGTTTAGTGTGTCGAGTTATTACTTGGCATATCTTCCTAGTGTGTTTTCTACTGGACTATACTTTGTTGCTTCTTCCTAAGAGGTGGAAACGCTAGCATGTAGACCCCACATTTGGTTCACATTGTACAGGTATAGCCTTATATCCCCACCTCCACTACCACCACCATTAGGGAAACTAAGATCAAACCTTTCTAGTGATCAAATAGCTTATGTGAGTTACACCTGGGACTCTAAACCTGTGCCTTCAAGTCAGGTTGTCATCTCTGTGCACTCTCAGGCCTTTTTTATTGAAATCCACAAGATCTACCTTGTGAGATTTTACTTTTCCTAGAGAGAGCATCAAGGAGAACAGGAAAATCATGTCGGTCCCCGGAGAAAAGAATTCTACTTTCCAAATCAAAATTCATCATTCATTTGGAGTGATCAGAAGATCCATACAGCAAGGACACCATAGCAGATCAACTGAGAAAATTATCCATTTGTTTTTCTGTTAACTATTTGAATATGTTTGACATTATGTGAATAAATTTTCTGCTTTATCAGCAACAGATATTTGAAAGAAGTAGAGAACCAAAATAGCGTTTACTTTTTAACATGGTCTTCATCTTTCTGGCACCCTCGAGGATTCAGATCACTGTGATCTTGGGAAGCTGATAGTTCATATCAATATGATTATGACTGCGCTAATCACACATCACTGTTTACTCCAGTTTTATGTCTAAGTTAGTGTGAATTACCTGTTTTGGAGTATGAAATGTTGGTGTGTCCACCAGAATCAAATAACACTGAAGTGATTCTTTTTGGCTTGCGTACTTGCTACCCAGAGTTTCATTTCTGTCTGACACCACTGGGGAATAAAAGTGGGAGGAGATGTGAATGCAGTTGCAGGTGCTTGCAGGGGTCATCCAAGAATTTCTCTGTATCCTCAGACCTCAGAATCTGGATTATGAGCCTCTGTGGTAATAGGGCATGAGGATATGGGCAACATAAATTGTGGACTGTTTTCCATTAGGAAGTACATTCACATTTTCCTGAATTGTGCTCCCCCCCCCCCTTTTTTGTACTGGTGGTTGTGTATATGGGGATATAGATGCAGCTGTATGGAAAGTGCTGCTGCTTTAGAAATTGTGCCTAGCTTTTTCTGTCTGGGATATCAGGGGAAATATGAGAATGTGGAACTCATGAAGCTGTGTCCAAGACATTTACATGTACTGCAGTATAGCTTTGCTTGAATTTATTAAGAATGGTAGTTCACAAAACTTATATGGAAAAAGACCATTAGGTCGTGAAATTTGAAATCTATTATCAAGCATTATATGACTAGGAAAATAAATACATTTCCTGAAATAATGAAGCCCATAGGAGATGAAAGAGAGAAGCAGAGGAGGTTTGGCATTTTTGAGAAGATCTCACCGTGTAGTTGAGGTTGACTTTGGATTTGCTTTGTAGCCCAGATTGGCCTTGAACTCTCAGTGATCCTCCTCCTGACTCAGCCTTCTAGATGCTAGGATTGCAATTGAGCACCACTATGCCTGACTGAAAATATTAATTTAGAGAAAGGACCAAATATAAAACTTTGGTAGAAGTCATTTGTTAGTTGGTGACCTTGGACATCTCACTTAACAGAAATGAGTTGCATCTCTGCAGTGAATATTTCCTGGAGATTCTTACAGTGACTGTCAGCTATATCCTCTGTCTGACTCATGGATATATCAGCCTCTAGCAAGGTTTTTTTTTTTTTAATTAGGTTTTATTGGTACATTTTAGATACATTTATGATCACGTTCATCATAGAGTGCTTATACCAGTACATGGTATAATCTATTTCTTTTTTTCCCATTCCTCTAACCCTCCCCTTAGCCCCTCTTCCCCTCACCATTTATAAAGCTTTGTTTTCATGTTTTCTTTCTTTTTGCAAAGTTTATTTTGATATTAGGAAGAAACAGTATTTTTCTATGGGGGAGAAAATAGAAATAGGTATAAAAGTAAAGCACATTTTACCCTGAATTTATGATTAAAAATAACAAAATATAACCTCATGCATTTTACCCTGAAAGTACATTTTTCTTAGCTCTATCAAATAAGATGGCCTGTGATAAGTGAGTAACCCAGGAGCAACAAACACCTCTTGTACCCACCTTGTGTTTATTCATTCAGAAAACCTGGGAACCTTGGAAAAATGTTTGATTCCAGATCTAAGCAGGAAATGTACTTAGTCATCACTCCATACCCTAAAGTAAGGAAAATAACAGAATCTACCAGTTATGTCAGAGGAACCCAGCAGGCAATTTAAGGAAACCAATTACAGAAACTAACATGGGCTAAATTTCGTATAATTTGAACAGGGATAATAATGATAATAACCAATCTAGATAAAAAATGTATGAGTCACTAAATTCTTTTCTTTTGTGCCAATTGGTTTTTACTAATTTTATTGAGAAACAAATAGCAATAAGACAGTTTCAAAACCAATCAGTGAGACAGTTTCAATAATTAACACATTGAATATTGTTGTCTTCATAGTGGTTATTCATAGTATAAGTTGCAGACATGATATCCAGTCCTAACACTATTAGTACAAATCTTTCTTCTCATTGAATTAAGAGAAAGTAGCTATATATATATATCCTCTAACTATTTTGTATGTACAAATACAAAATGGTCTTTCATTTGTATCCCCTTGGGTATTCCATTGCCATTTACATATTGTAGGTATGTGAATTCAGCAAAATAATCCAGTATGGTCTAGTAGACCTTAATAGTAGTGGGTTATCTGTAGGACTAGAAATGTCAGAAGTTGTTGAGTTGCCTTTTACAGCTCAGCATATTAATAAGACTTTACTTTTTATGCTACATTTTTATACTTTTCTGCTGGATGGTTAAGCCCAAGATAAAGCAAGACCTATAACAAGAAATGAAACTTTTGTATCTGACAGGGTTAGTCAAATACTCTCAGGATTTACTCTGAAACCCTGTACCGCAGTTTGTAGATCCTCTGTCAGTGTCAGCCATGTGGATGAGTCACGGCCATTGCTTGCCACTTTGAAGAGCCCTCTTTTAAACTTGGTGTTTTCTTTTTGTGAAAGAAATAATTATTTTGAGGTAGCAAAATAATTTGACAGTTTGCTTTTGTTTGTGACATTTATATGAATATTAAATAATGTTTTATTCTCATTATGAAAGGTATGTTTCTAACTTAGAGGAAGATATGAAAAACATTTTTCCTATTGTGTTTTTTGCCATAGGAGAGATTTGATATTTTTAATTAATTTAACATTAGCTTTCACAGTACATTTTAGAGATTAAACAGAATGATGGTTGTTATTTCTTCAATGTGAATTAACTGTGAACTTGAAAACAAATGTAATATCTAATTATGAAGACCAGGACATATCAATATGGAAAAATTTAGAGTTGCTTTAGACAAAAACATTCAAAACAGAAAATAAAAGATGTTTCAGGCCTCATTAGATTTTAGTAATGAATTTGGGATATGATCTGTCAGTAGGTTAGCAAAATCATCCACTGAGTTCTCTTCTTCTCACAGAGTAAGAGTAATGCCAGTTAACTGATGGGAGTTTGCCTTTGTCTCTGGCATAGACCCTGCCTGAAAGACCCATTCCTACTATTTAAATTACTGTTGCCTGCTGAGTAGAGCTTTTCCTGGTTCTGCAAATCATACCAGTGTGTTTGAGAGATTGTTTTACAGTTTACACGAATTGCAGAGCCTTCCTATAGTCATTTCCTCTGCCTCATTGTCTTTCTTCAAGACCACTGATCTATTTTCTGCTCCTCAGATCTGCATTTTCCTTTTTTTAAAAAAGGAATTACATAGAAATAAGAGTCATTTGATGTGTAACCTTATGAGGTTAGCTTCTTTCACTTAGTAGGATTCTTTTAAGATTTACCCATGTGGTTGTGTTTATCACTGGATGACTCTGTCTCTTTACTTTATCCATTCCCCAGTTAAAGCATATGGAGGATTGTTTCCAATTTGGAAACACATAAAATTGCTGCTAGTGGAACATTTTTTGTGTGAATGTAAGATTTTTATATTATTTAGGTAATGGCAAAGAAGGAATTTCTGGTTTAAACTATAAGTGTGTGTAAAAAAGTACTATACAGATTTCTAATAAGTGTGTCATTATTATTTTGTGTTGTGACCAACAGTGACTTTCAGTTTTTCTACCAGTGTCTCGGTTACTTTTGTCTCATTGATGGGCCAAAATACCCAACTCCCAAAATCAAGAAAAGAAAGTTCTTTTAGCTCACAGTTTGTGGAGGTTTCAGTCCATACTCCTCTGGCTCTAAGACAGGGTGGCACATGAGAGAGGGCAGCAGTTATGGGAGAAGAAAACAGCAAAAGAAGCAGCAGCAACTGTAGCAGCTAGCAAGCCTCTCTCCCTTATGTTGTATTCAGGCTGTCCGCACCAGGATGGGTGTAGCAGTCACACTCATAATCCCCGCATTGGGTCATAAATTAATCACAAACTCCAGAAGCCATCCCATGACTTAATGAGACTTTGGAGGGGCACCTAGACACAAACCATAACAACCGTACTACTTCATTTTCTTAGAAGGAAATAGTCTTCCTCCTGCCCACCCCCTCTTTTCCACTTCCTCTTACTTCATTCTGGTATGTACATGGTAGCATCTCAAAGTAGCTTTTTTTTGCACTCATGTAATGGCTGTAGATATTCTCCAACTTGTCATGTACTATGTATAGTGTCTATTTAAGTCTTTATAACTCTTGTGCATTAGGTAATACTAAGTATCCCAGGTCTGTTTCTGTATCTGTTCATGACACTTTTAGCACTTTTTCCTACCCCAGCCACCAGCTCACCAAATCTCTGGATGCCCACTGGGTAGCCAGTGATTTAATTAAATTTTAATAGTGGAGTTAGTGAAGACCCCACAAGTTAGGGATTCTGTCCCACAAGATTATCCCCACTTCAGATGTTAATTGCCAAATACATTCCTGTACTTGTGACTGAAAGGATATACCTGACTGCTTCCACAGACCTTTTTCTCAGGCTTGATAATCTTGTAAAACACTTCTCCAAATTTAGGAAACCAGTTAAATTACTATAAGAAATACCAAAAGTGTAAGTAGGGGAAAGCATGAGAACTTTCCTTCTTTCTCTGCCTGCCATCCTTGTGGCAACTCTGTGTTCAACATTTTGGAAGGCCTCTTGACTGCTGATTAAAGTATTTATGGAGGTCCTTTCTATGGGCATGATGATTATCCACCATTAGTGATTAGCTGCAACTGCCCCCCTGGTGGTCCGTCCCCTCACGGAATTCAAGGGGAGGGTTGGAGATCTAACTCTCCTTAGTCACACAGTGGTTCCTCTCACAATCACTCTCCATGCTAAAACTGATTAGAGTCCTTCACCTTGTCAGCATAAACTCTGGTGTGCTTGATAGGGGCTTACTATGAATAACAGACAACTTTCCCACTTCACCCCTTTCTGGGGATTTCTAGGGTTTTAGGAGCTGCGTTCCAGGGACCTGACTAAAGACCAAATGAATATTTCTTATAGCATAATATCCCAGGAAGGAAAAGATTTTTAGTATTTCATCTGAATTGATAATAGAATTGTAGTAAGGGTCTTATTTTTTTCCAGCATGCTTAAATTGTTTAACTCTTACAACAAGAATAAGAGATGAGAAAGGCAGTCATTTTAGTTTTTTAGTTATGGGACTGAATAACATCATTTCAGCCTGTCAGAAGAAAAACTTTAAGCTAAATATCTTTTTTTTTTCTTTTAATGTATTTAGTTCAGGGTCTACAGGGTCTCACTACACAGATCGGACTCGTGGTGATCTTCCTGTTTTCAGCCTCCCAAGAGCTGAGATTATAGGCATGGGCTACCACACCCAGTCTCAATCACTGTCTCAGTGTACCCCAATGGCGGGGCTGACAGGGCACACTGGGGATGGAACCCCAGTTGCTGTGCTCTGCCTAAGTAGGCATTTTAATCTGCTGAGCTGTCTGGCCAGCCCAAGCTAAATATCTTAATTAGCATTAATTTTTTTTTTTTAATGAGTAAAGTAAAATAAGTGTTCAAATGAGTAAAGCAGAGGAAGTTGAAATTATAAAAATAAGCTGAAGGTGGCAGAAATACACACAAATTAGGTTGGTTATTTTAAAGTTACTTTGAAAACAGAAAAAGCTGGTTAAACATCAAGTTATTTCAGATTAATTTTCCTCGTACAAGGATTAAGTTAGAAGAAACTAGCCTTTGGCTAATTTGATTGTTATCTCCGTTTTTTCCCCTGGCTTCTTGAAAAGTGAGATAAACAGCTTAGTTTTGTTTTAATATCATAGAAAATATAGCATTTTGATTCTTACTTTGTTCTATTGGAGCCCAATGCAGAACAAAGTGTAATCTCTTGTAATGTTATTTAACTTGTCTTTTCACAGCTTCATTTCTCACTTCATAAGTTGTAAACCTTTCTCAGTGTCAGTTTACATGTACAATGAGGAGTTGGCCTGGTGGATCTCCAAGATCACTTTGGTACAGTAGAAGGATGCTAGGAGGCCACACATAGCCATGGTGGAAGAACATGGCTCTGGTGGTGGGCATTGGTGAGCTTTGCTCATGTCTGTTTCACTTTGTAGAAGTTAGGTGCTGGTCTTGAACGAGGCATTTATTTTTTTTAAAAAGGTGTGTTGCCTTAATTGCCTTTCTTAAAATACTACATTTAGCATGAGTCCAGCTCTATAAATTTCTAGAAATTCCTTCTAGTTCATCTTGACTAGATAAAGTTTGTAGTATATGTGTGCTGCTCAGGGAGCACTAGGTAACAGTGTTTAAAATTCTACTTGTTGACAAGATTTGTAGATTGTTAAATCAACATTATTGGGCTAAGATCTACATACAATGAAGAACATAGATTTTAAGTTTATAATTCTATGAGTTTTAATAAGCATATCTGCTTTTAGTACAGAATGTTTCCATCACCAAGGAAGTTCCTTTACATTCCTTTGCAAAGTCCCTTATCTCTATCACAGGCTGGAATTCCATAATAAAAGATACCATACCTCTCACCTTTTACTCCATGATGTTTTGAGATTTACCGATGTTTATACTTTATTCTTTTTTCTTTCTTTCTTTCTTTTTTTTTTTTTTGGTGGAACCGGGGATTGAACTCAGACCCTTGCACTTGCCAGGGAAGC
>NDGN011539737.1:301-12185 GCA_002564285.1 Tympanoctomys barrerae | reverse complement strand
ACACACACACACACACACACACACACACGACTAAAATCAAGATACAAATAAATTCAAGTTCAACTTCCACCATTATTACTTTTTAAGTTTAATTATATGAAAGAATTATACTGAGGAACAAACGTAATCAGTGGAAAACCTTTGGTAATAAACTTTGCGATCACTGAAGATCAATTTTTACAGAGATAAAGATAGTCCACCAAAAGAGAAACTCTACCATAGAATAACACTGGCATACTATAAAGAATTAGGCAATATTAACTTTACATATGATTAAGGTTTTTAAAAGTTTGATTGTTTTAGCCTATAACAATCAAGATGACTCTAGAAAATAATCACATTTAAAAAATGGTATGTGGTGTACAAATGATATATTTGAAGATGTTAGTGCATAACAACATTGTTGTTTGTTTTGCTTGATTTTAAACAGAAAATAAAAGGGGTTATAGCTCCTTTCTTTCTTTCTTTTTTTTTTCATTTCAAAGTTGCTACGTGTATTCAGTGATGGAAAACAGAGAGACCTGGTGGAATGTTTTATTGCCTAGTTGACAAAGCTGCTTTTGAATGCTGATGGTTCTATTCCTTTTACGTTATGCACTTTTATAATATGTGTTAAAGAGATATGACAAAATGCTTAGTGCTGAAGGTCCAATTCAGTGTATATAACTGAACATAAACATCCATTTGTAATTTTTTAAAAAATGATACTTAAAGAGCCCTTCCTTTGCAAGTCATCCATGCCATTCTTTAGGTATTTTACTTTTGCTCAAGTTGTGGAAGGATGGCGAATTGTTTCATGGTTTTGTATTTGTGTCTAATGCACGTTTTAACATGATAGACACAATGCATTGTGTAGCAACAGTTTTCTGGAAAAGTCAATCATTTAGGAATTGTTTTTCAGATCTTCAATAAAGTTTTTCTTTAAGTTTAAAAAAAAAAAACTCTGATGATGTTGTTGGGTTAGTTTTTTCTAGCCCTTTCTCATTTTGTGCTTGTGCTTTCTTCCTTTTTGCTTGCTTAATTTTTTTCTTACTATTCTATTTTACATATTTTAAAGAGATATTTCAACTTTTAATTTCAAATTTTTATTAATCTTTCCATTTATTTGGTTTTTTTTCTTTGCTGTAATTGTATTGACATGAACTTTTAAGGTTATATTTCTTGGTTCTACTCCCTATGTGTCCCATAGTTCTGATGCACATTTAATTGTCATTGTTTTCTAGAAAGAATGGGTAACAACAAATGCACATGTGTATCCTCTGGCTGTTGGCAATTGCAGGTCCCCATTCATTATATGTGGGTGACCCAATTTCCCATGTTCCTAACAAGCTCATAAGAAGTGCAGAGGAAGGCTGGGGAAGTAGCTCAGCGGCACAGCACGTATCTGGAAAGCATAAGGTCCTGAGTTTGATTCCTGGTACGATAAACAAAAACAAAAACAAAAAAGAAAGTACAGAAATGCAGATGCTGCTATCTACAGAATACAATTTGAGTAAAATAGATTTGAGATAAAGTTTTGGGTTTCTATATTGCTCCATATGTTTCTGATATTGTTAATTTCTCATTTTATTGCAATGTGACCAGAAAATGTTGTCTGTATTATTTCTACTCCTTGGAATTTATTGAGCTTTTCCAGTGACTAACATGGGTCAGTTATCATAAAAAAAGAAAAAAAAATGGTATGTGGGAGTAGGTGTGTGAGCTTACGCAGGCCCGCAAGCAGCTTCCACTCCTGCATAGATGCAGTTATTTCTTATGGTTGATGGACAGACTTCGTTTCGTGGTGTCAGCTCTCGTTGTCCATACATCTGAAAGGACAAAGCAGTGAAAGGTAGTTAATGTAACAGGCTAACTTCTAGTTACCAGGTGGTTAGAAAGAGAGTTGAGTCACCTGGTTATGCCGGCTACCAGAACACACTGGTGTTAGCTCTACAGTATTGGGTTTCTTCAGTGTTCTATGGTCTCGCCTTTCTGGTCCAGGCACTTTTGGAACAAGCTTTGTCCTGGTTGAGGTTTCTGGTTGGCGTAGGAGCTATTCGTTTCGGTCGTGCTGCCTTGGCCCATCCCGCGCCATACAGGAAGACAAACGTGATGGAAGGTGCGCATAGTAGCTTTGTAGCTGGTTGGCAGCTAAGTCACACTTCCTCTAAGGGAGAGGGGCTCACGGGATAAGCTTAGCTAACTTGTTAGAAGAACACCTCCCTGGGAAGTTTATCTTTGGATTTTTTCACCCTGATTCCTGAAAATAACTTGGGAGATGTTCCTGATTTGTCTATCTACTGCTCTGATACCTCAGACCCAACTCATTCTTTCACAGAAAGAAAGAAAGAAAGAAAGAAAGAAAGAAAGAAAGAAAGAAAGAAAGAAAAGTTAATTGTTGGCAGATGTCTCTGTATTTTACAGCTGCCCTTTTGTAAAAAGCCCTTTTCCCAAATAAACAATTTTAAAAACTTGGAAAAAAGATATGTGGGATCCAGTAATTGCTGTATTATCACTTTATTTTTCAATATAATCATTTTTCCAATTGTTACCTGATGCAATATATTTAAATTTAGAACATCACCATTTTCTTTGTAAATATATAAATGTTCTAATGTACAATGTGTCTTCTTATAAAATAAAACTTTATTTGATCATTCTACTAAAAGAATAAATTTTATACTAATATTCAGAGAAAAATGATATTCTTAACTGAGGTTTTCTCCACGTTATTCATACAATGCAGTTGAAAGTAACACTAACTTTGAGAGAAGCATTCATAAGGATCATGTCAGTTCAGCTTCAAAATTAAAAAAATGAATATGCATACTGTAATTTTTTTTGTCAATCAGGTTTATTCAAGATTTAAAGAACTTTTGATAAAAATAGTATTTTCTTTAAGATGTTGATGTAATCAGAATTTTTCTTGTGATTCCTTACTTCCAGTAGGCACCATACCTTAGAATTTACATATTTTGTTAATCTTAATAAAACTCTATCTTTAGTATAATTATTACAAATATATAATTATAAATATTTTTACAATTTTAGCATACAATTATTATAAATAATAATTTAGTACAATATTATTACTATTTGTTCATCTGAGTAACTTTTTTTCCAATAAGCAACATCTGCATATTTGCTTCCACAAATCATTTAAGAAACAGAGTTTCAGTACTTAATTTAGGCACTAACTTCTGAATAATTTCTGTAACAATGGACGCTTCTTTTTCTGTGGAGTTCTTTTAATTTTGTAGGATTTGTGCTCATTAATTATAAAAATAGTTATTCCTATTTATTTTTTTACATATAGAAAAATCAATTAACACTTAAATGTTAGGAATCATCAATAAAAATAAAATCAAGAAAACTGAAACAACAAACATGTGTCTTGCCCAGTGTTACCTTTGATTATTCTGCTTTTAATATTTAAATACACAAATGTATACCTAACCACAACAAAAGCTGCTGCTACAAAATTCTAGAATGATACAGAATATCATGAATGTAATTTGACTTGATACTAAGCTTAACTTATAATAAATTAATCAAACATCATTAAAGTTATTAATGTAGAAGTTGAATAATGGTAAAAATTTAAGCAAAATTTTAATTACAAACTCAATAGTTACTGAAAATCAGCATACCTGACACTATTGTGATATAAAATAAGAAGTGGATTGAGTCTAAAGGTCTGCTTTGAAGGTCTTTATGACATTATCAAAAGTCTCACAATTAATAACTGAAATTTTATGAAGCAGTTTTCAAGTATTTTCACTTGCTCTTAATGTGATTTGTTATTACTTTTTATTTTCAATAGAAGAAGACTTTTTCAGCTGTTATGTTTTTAAAATAGCTAAAACAGGAAAAATATGTTGGAAAAATAAAATCACTAAAACTATATGATGAAGGAAATTATTTTCTTAGATTAACTTCTAACATTCCTAAACTTATAGTTATTAACATCACTACACATTCTACATATTTTTCCATTGTTTTGAAAGACTGCTATTGGAATGGCATAGAGGTAGAAATATATTACCATAAATTCTTCAAAACATTTCTTTTTGCATCTCTCAATTTACATGACATGTGTGCATACACAAATGTATACATACATGGACGCGTGCTGCATTGCTGTTTAAAATTCACATAAAAGCAGATAAATTTGATTGACATACCATAAAATTAGATAAACTATGAATTACAAGTATTTCAGTTCCTCCTAAATAAATCTACAAATGTAATATGATCCTCCTAAAACACAGTGCTTGTCAGTTATATCAAACAAATGTAATGTTAATACAGGCATTTATAATTGACAATCTAAAAGTTAATAACATTTATGTGAAGAGTCCTATTTGATAAGCGAGTATATTGTGGAACAGTGTTGCATACGATATCACATGAATGGTATAAATGAAGGCCAAGGCAAGATAGAGAAATAATGTGTATAAAAATAGCACTACAATTCAGTGGCAAATAAGTAATTATTCATAAATTACATTAGTGATTCTGTCAGGATTTATCTGACAAAGAAAACTTAGTTCCATCCCTGTTTATAAGAATTTAAATAGAAGTGGGTTATGAAAGATTTAAACATTTAAATGTACCAAAAATTATTTTAAAAATCATGTTCTTTTTATTTATTTATTTATTTATTTATTTATTTATTTATTTATTTATTTTGCAGTATGGGAGATTGAACTCAGAACTCTGTTCTTGCCAGGCAAGTGCTTATTCCACTGAACTATCTCCCTGGGTCCAATAGTGTTCTTTTTAGAAAAATGATCATGAGGTCAAGATATTAAAATTATAATCTTGAAATGAAATTGGGTAACATGATAAATATAAAATTACATTACTTTCTAAAATCTTTATTATAGAAACACTCAAAATTCAAAACTTTCAAACTGGGAAAATATTTGCTACACACACATTTTAATTACTCTTATTCAATTAGTACTAATTATATGAATACAAGAGAAACAACTGAATGTTTAAAAAGTGAACAATAATTGGCATATGTATATAAAATAAGTATAAATAACTTTTTAAAGAAATAGAAATCTTTATACAGTAAATGATAGCAAATAACACTTAGAATTAAAAGACATGTTATCAGTGATTTAAGAAAATTAAATGCACTAAAACAGTGTGTTTTAAACTGAATCCAGAAGCTTTTTATACTTTTATATACTTTTGTCAAAGACAGTATGTAATATCTATCAAAATTAAAACTTCTGTTATACTCTGATATAACTTCAAATTTCATTAATCATTTAACCTCTGACTTTGAGGGTAAGCACATGTATAATGTAGGTAGATGAAATGTCATTACAGCATGTTTTTATTAGTATAATATCATAAACAAGTTTAGTGTCCATCCACAAAACAGGCCAAAGTTTATATCCATGAAATGAAAGTATGAAGAAAAAACTAAAAGAAACAGAAAGAAAAGGAAAAAGAAAAAAACAGAAATGAGTCCATGTAATCTGTCACTGTTTTACCATGCTTCTAAATTATAATGCTACTTTATAAGGTAATTTGGAGAAGGACGTCTAGGAGGTATAGGGAAGAGAAATGGTGAAGAGAAAATGAACCACAGTAACTGTTTTAATATACTAACTCTTAACAATGCCTATCTCTGTGGTAACAAAAATGGAAATATGAATTCCAAAGGAGAAAAGGTCCTGTAAGATTTGCTTTTCAATATATGAAGCCCTGCACAATTTAAATTTTAATTTATCTTTGCATAATTAGGTATTTTTAAATTGAACAATTATTTTAATTACCTTTACAACAGGTAAACCTAGCTTAAATTATATAAATTAGTCAAGTCTAAAGTAAGGACTGTTACTATTATAATTTTATTTTAATGAAGAATTCTGCCTCCATAATTTAATAAATGAAGATATTAATCAGCTACCTATAAGATGAATCTGATGATACTTCTGCAAAGTTCTATGAAATCAAACTGCTGCACAGTAAGTATGCATTCTATGTTATCAGAAAGCAAAACAATAAAACCTTGATGTTTCCTAACTGTAAGATTCTTTGAAGTTCTAATATATATTGATATCTGCTTGAGTTGTTTAGAAATGAAGATTAGAGATTGCTTTTCTTCTAATAAACAATCCCTGGCCATTTTATTACTTTGGAAATGATGTCTGACTTAAGAATATCATTTATTTAAATAGAAATGACAGATTGTAGAGCTAGGCTAAGATTTTCTTTTGAAGTTGCCTGACTTTCAAAGTTATATTTCCCTTTGATCCAAATATATAATTGATTATCTATTTTCCTTCATATTCTGATATTTTAGTAGTGAATTGAAACTTAGCTTTATGGCTAAAATTCTTATCTTAAAAAGGCCTATTTAGCCTCAAGAAGCATTATAACAAATATGTTTTTATTGCAACTTAGTTTGTCTTCGTTGGTTATTAAACAATAGCAAATTTCAGTAGGTCTTCTGAATTACATATAAATATGTTTTTCAATACAAGTTAACATACTGTTAATGTATTTCAAGTGTTTGTGCATAGTCAACCTGGAAATTGAATTTCATTTGAAAGCAGAAACAGGTTACCACTTCTGCATGAAGTGTTTATGAATATGTAAATGTGAATTTAAATCATAATAGAGAAATCTTTTCTGAGAGATCTTTAATTATCTGAAAGGAAAAATTGAGACTCACTGTCATTTGAAGAGAAAATGACAGTCTACAATAAAGAATGAAAGTTCAGGGTGGTTTATAAAAATTTGTATTCTATTATTAAACAAAGTGGAAGAGGATATGGAAATGCTGAGGAATTCATGGGACCTGAACAATATGTAAGTTAGACTTGCTCTAATTCCCTATATGACTTGAATATGTTTGACCTGATTTGATTGTAGCTGATATAGTCACACATAGACCTCCTCAGTCCGATGTTTGTTAGAATGTCAAAACAGGAAAATATATATGAAAATTAAGAGTTTAAAATTTCGTAACTCTGGAAGCAGCCTTATTATTTCACAGCCATAAGAACTAACAATAAGCTTAAAAATTAAAACAAGACCCCATAGATATTTACTTAATAATCACCCTGTGTGGCTGTGAATAACTTGCTATTTCCTGTCCTGAGAAAGAGGGAAGTGAGGGTTTAGCATCTGGAGAGACAAAATCACAAGAGATCATTAAGTGTCTTTAAACCGTTGAATGATTTTGATGAATGTATCAACAATGTATTTTTTTTTGTAGTGAAAATGTACTTTAATGTAACTTTCTGTAAATTTTGGAAGAAATTTTGTTTCTTTTTATAGGGGAGAAATTTTTGGAAGGGAGAGACTCATTGTCCTTCCTAGGTCTTCTTGGGTGATTTGGAGAAAGCCTTCCTCTGATGCTATTCATCGGTGCCAGCAGCAGCTGGTTCTCCCTCTGCCATTTCCCTTCCCATCTCAGCTGACCATGGGGTTTGTTATTTATGATCCACAGATTTCACTCATCCTACAGCTTTGGGCAGGTATACAAAAATAAATCAACACATCAATCTTTTCCTCCTTTTGTTTCCAGTCTACAGATTCACACCTGTTTCTTTGCCATATTTATTAGACAAATGCTTGAATCAACAGATGTGCTTTATATTATGAAGGCAAGGAAAGGCAACATTTTGAAGAAACAAAATCTACAAACAATCCCATTATCTTGCTCAGAGTTTTTTTAATTTCAAAATTAAAAATCATTAGTATTTAATATGCTACCATTGCAGTGATTAGACTTGTTTAATTCTCTTTGAAGATTTTTAGAAGTACACATATTTGCAATTATAAATACAAGAGATATGATACACTAAACTCTATAAAAATCACATAAAGAGGAAAAATCTTTTCTAATAAAGAAACAAAAGTAATTCTTTACCAAACATTGAATAGCCCTAAAAATATTGTAGAAGCCAAGGGAGAATAAAAAATACAGTTCTTCCACAAATCAAATGTAGGAAGGTATTCCAAAGTGAGTGAACCAAGGGGCCTCTACTCAAATCTTTCTATGGTTTTGAGCTAAAATATCTCACTTATTTATGTTTTAAAGAGCCAGTAGCATTTCTACATTCCTACTCAGATTTACTAAATTATTCTGAAATATGGTTAAAATTTAGACTCTAAATTGCATCAGGGACACAACTCACTGACTTATTTGCCTTTGTACAATAAAATATAAATTGCTAGATTCTATATTTATCTTTAGCATAAAAAATGCAAAATTAAGTGATAATTTTAGCAATTTAATAAGCAGGATCCATATTGAGACTGTCCTTTTTAGCCTTGTTTTTGTAACATCAGTATAAATGCAAAAGTAAATGGTAATGGTAAGGCTTTTTGAAAAGAACAACATTCTCTGTACGATATATGATATTTAAATATATGCCCTCAGACATAGCCCTTACCTGAATCTCAAGTAGGAGCTGTGTATTAAACTTCAAACATAAGTTCAAGAGCTTGAGAAAAAATATAAATCTGAGTGAGGAAAAATTATTCAAAATATTTAAGTCCACAAAATTATTATTATGCAAAAATAAACATAATATATTAACTTTGATAACAGCTTCAGTATGACATTTGTTTATAATGTTTCTTCTTTTACTGAGTTAGTGCTGAATCAACATAATTTCATAGTGAATTTAAAACAGAAATGTTACTGTGAGTCATAAGGAATTATCTTGAAGATATTTAATTTTTACTTGTTTAGATTTTAAGTGAATTAATCATATATAAACCTACATAATTTTTTATAAACCTACATAATAATTTATTATAATGACCTTAAAGTCCAAATAGCCTCTAAGGTATCTCACTTTATCATTATTCATTTATATGTGTATACATAATATGTATGCATGAACATCTGCAGCAATATAAATTCCTCCTCATGCCCATCACTGTATCCTTATTTTTCTTCATATGATTGTCAATCTGTCAAAATTAATTTAATGCTCTCAAATTAACCATTAAATCTTAAAAAGTATTATATTGAAATTTGCAACATGTTAAAAATTAGTCTATATTATTAGTCATTTGAATGACAATTTAATTATTAGGAACCATTAGTTGTACATTTAAGTATATTGTATCAAGTAGCAGAAGATATGTTTACTCTGAAAATCATGTTGTAAGACCTGGATGGAGTAAAACATCTGTGACAATTTCCAACTTAGCCAGCATGATCATGTCTGCTAAAGTATTTGTTGTGTTATAATTTAAGCAAAGAATTTCAGAAACTATCATCAATTTGTCTAAAAAGGAATAAAGAGACTAAAAATATAATATCTATAATTGACTATAAAATGCATTTTATTCTATCTCTCATGCAGTATGCAAGTAATCATAAACATGACTTGTTAACAGTTACTTTAATAAAATGTCTTAGTATTCTTATTCTTTTTTATTTTAAAGAAAAGCAAAAATCCAAATAACAAGAACAAGCACAAACACAGAGCATCATAAGACAACAAAAGGTGTACAGGATTTCAAAACAAGAGTAGGAAATTAACAATGGTTGTTATATTATATATTGTTATCATCAAATTTGTTACCCAGACTACCAGATATAGGCATATAAGACTGATCAAACAGTTGAAACATTAACTGTTCCTTTCCATAAACCTTGAATTCTTTCTCCTGTCCTTTTATTTAAATTTATTTTTTAAAAAGTATAAAAACAACATATAAGAAATTACAAATGGCACATATTTAAAAAAATAAATATAAGAATATATGGAAAGTATCACACTGTGCTTATTATATTGCACATTATTGTCTTCTGTGCTCAGATCACAGAGAACAGTATACAAAATAGAAATAGTGAAAATTTTAAGCATTAACTGCTACCTTTTAAAAATTGATAGAAATTAGTAGTACAATCATCTGTGCTAACCAGTATTTATACTTAAAAGATTTTTCCTCTTGCCATTTTTTCCTATTTTTCTCTTTTGTATCATCTCAATTGTTTATCCCTTATGTTAAGTTTCCTCCCATTTACTATAGCTATTGTACCTTTCAAATTTTATTTATTCTTTTAGGTTCATATACCAGTGAGACAATCTGACATATATACGCCTGGGCCTGATTTATTTTACTTATGAGGACAGCCTCTAGTTTCATCAATTTATTTAGAAAAGCTCTAAGTTCATCTTTCTTTATAACTGAGTAATACTCCATTGAATAAAAATATCACATTTTTAAAATCTATTCCTAAATTGATGGACATCTGTGCTGTTTCCAATAATTAGCTAGGACAAATTGTGCTATTATAAACATGGGTTCCTGGGGCCAGGGAGATAGCTCAGGAGAATAAGCACTTGCCTGGCAAGTGCAAGGGCCTGAGTTCAATCCACGGTTCTGAAAAAAATGGGTTCCTATACATCACTGTGGAATGATATTTTCAGTTATTCTGGAAAATTATCCATAAGGGGAATAGCTAGATTGAATGGAATGCCAATCCTAGTTTTCTGAGGCATCTCCACACTGATTTCCATAGAGGTTGTACTAGTGTTGTACTAGTCTACACTGTCAGTAACAGTGGAGAAGTGTTCCTTTCTCCCCACATCTTCTCCAGCATTTGTAATTGGTTGATGTCTTTATGATAGCCA
The DNA here is from genome assembly GCA_002564285.1 of Tympanoctomys barrerae. Lineage (NCBI taxonomy): Eukaryota > Metazoa > Chordata > Mammalia > Rodentia > Octodontidae > Tympanoctomys > Tympanoctomys barrerae. The sequence continues at coordinate 1,575 of NDGN011539737.1, read as the reverse complement.
TTCTTTCGGGAGTAAGATGGAATCTTTCTGTTGTTTTAATTTGCATTTCTCAAATGACCAGTGCTGTGGAACTTTATTTTTTTAAATGTATTTATTTTCCATTGGTTTTTCTTGCTCTGAGAAGTGTGTATTTATTACAGACACCCATTTTTGGATTGAGTCTTTGAATTTTGAAGCCTGATTTTTTTTTTTTAGTTCTTTATATATTTAGATAGAAGTCCTTTGTCTGAGTGATGGTTGCTTAAGTTTTCTTTCACAATTTGTGGGTTGTCCTTTCACTCTGGTGGTGATTTCTTTTGACATGTAGAAACATCTTAAGGGGATGAGATCTCAGGTGTTGATTTTTAAAGTATTTCATGTGCAGTTTGGTTTTTGTTCATGAATTCTGCCTACTCATATGTCTTCAAGATTACCACCTACTTTGCTCCCAGTAGATTCAGTGTTTCTATTTCAATGTTTAGGTCTTTAATCCATTTTGACTTTAGTTTTGAGTGTGGTGATAGTCATGGATGTTGTTTTAGTTTTTGGCATGTAAAACCAATTTTTAAAGCACCATTTGTTAAAGAGCTATTGTATCTCCAGTGAATCTGTTTTGCCCCTTATCAAAGATGAGGTGGCTAGGTGTGTTTGTAGTTGTGTCTGCTCCATTGATCTTTAGGTCTGTATTTTTGTTGTTCTTTTGTTTTGTTTTTGCTTGTACCATGCTGATTTCATCAATGTAGCTTTGTAGTTTAATTTCAAGTAGTTATTGTGATGCCTCCTGCCTTGTTGACCTGGACTGCCTTTGTTCTTCTAGGCCTTTTTGTTCCAAATGAGTTTCAGGAATATTTTCTCTAAATTTGTGTGATATGCTGATGGTATTTTAATAGGGATTGCATTAAATTTGTCTAACAATTTTCAGAGTATGGCCACTTTACAATGTTGGTTTTTCCTATGCAAGAGCAAGGAATATCTTCACATTTTCTGAAGTCTTTTTTTTTTCTTTTCTTTTTCAGGGCATTGTAATTTTCATTGTATAGATCTTCACTTCCATTGTTAGATTAATTTCTAAGTATTTCATTTTTTTTGTATGCAATTGTGAAGGGTATATTTTTCAACAAACAGTGAATTTGTTTCTGTGTAGAGGAATGTTAATGATTTCTGGGTGTTGACTTCATATCCTGCTACTTAATTTGTTTATTAATTGTAGGAGCTTCTATAACTCTTGTCGTATAGGTCCTGCTTTACCTTGGTCTTAACCATCCAGCTGAAAAGTATAAAAACGAAATATAAGA
>NDGN011539732.1:0-10404 GCA_002564285.1 Tympanoctomys barrerae | reverse complement strand
CTCTCTCTCTCTCTCTCTCTCTCTCTCTCTCTCTCTCTCTCTCTCTCTCTCTCTCTCCAAGAAACATTTATGAGTAGGTTCTATGGAGGGTAACAAAGACGACACACACAGGACCTGGACTCGAGCTGACAGTCTAAGGGGGAGCCAGAACACGTAGGCAGGGTGCACACGGCGATGGCTATATTTTCAGTAAGATAAATCTAATAGCATTGGAAATAAGATAACCTGAAGTAAGAAGATATAATGGGAAGCTGAGAAGCTAAGCAAATGATACGGGAAAGGAGGAAGCGATGGGAAGGACTTCGGAGGTAAGAAGACAAGACTCAGCTCCACACTGGGTGTAGGAGATGAGAGGAGGGAGCCAGGCGCCTGGAGGAGTTGCATTGAGGACACTAAGAACTTGAAGCGCAACGGAAGCAACACACTTATGAAAACAAGTGGACGTCTCTGCAGACAAGAAAGGTGCCTGAGATCTGCTAGGGACAATAAAAACAAATGGCTAATTACCCAGGCCAGGGATGGAAGGACCGATGAATAACTAGCAACTTTGTCCCCCCACGGCCCACTCCCCTAAAATTTCCCAGTGGCTTCCTCCTTGAAATGTCATAGTGACTAAAATTCACTGAATTCAAGACCTTTTCCAGAAATTCTTCCCTGGTGAGAATGAGAACTGAATATTGCCTTAATTATTCAACTCAGTTATCATTAGGGACTAAAGGCTAAGGCATCGTATCTTTTGGTAGAATACTGGGATTAACCCCTCCCCAGTCCTTGTCCTCTAGCAACGTACAGCCTAACAAAGCAGTAAAGTTGCTAATATAGTTCTAATAGTAGGCTGAAGTTGAAGCCTAGAATTCTGAACTATGAGAAGGACATAAAGCACCCCAGAAACACACAGCTTAAATGATGAAGGTCCGGACAGAACCTCAAACAGAGGAAACAAGAGTGAAGTAGATAAGAATGACTCTGTTCTTTGTTCCAAATTTTGGATGCGAGTCCCCAAAAGGAATCCTCCAGTCTTGTTGCAAATCTTTTTTTAAGGTAGAAAACATCTCTTGAACTGGTCCTTTAAAAGAAAAAAAAAAAAAAAAAAAAAGACTTGAAGAGCCAAGAGACTGGAAAGCGAGGTACAGACACAAGCACACCTGGAGGCACTTGAAGGGACAGAATCGGCAAGGGCAGGTCACTGTGGGATGGGCAGAGGCCAGGCACACAGGAGCATCACCTCAAGAGGGGGAGAGGAATGTCTGTAAGGGATGTTAAGACCCAAGTGAACACACGGCCCTGCCAGGCATGAGATAAGTACGTGCCCGAGACTGAAGAGCTGCCCTCAGGGAGTGTACAGTTATAACATGGGGAAAATAATACAAACTTCAGATTTTTTGTAGTAATGATAAAAAAATTAATGCACACATACTGAAAGGCATGTACCCATTTACTGTGCCTACTGGAGAGTGCTGGGATTGGCTCAAGATATTATCTTCCGAGCTATATTTAGTACTTGGTACTTTTAAGCAATATCCAAAGAAGCAATTACTGATCACACAGTAATAAGACAATGCCCCAAATTTCCAAGGTCACTATACTGTAATGCTTACATGAAATATAATTTATTTAAAATGCATGTACTTATTTTAAATTCAACATTGTAGTTATCGAGCTACAGTAACCTCTGCTAGAACTTGAACACACTAGGCTGGTGTGACTTGCTTGGGTGTGGGGGGACAAAGCTCTGAAAGACTCAGCATAGAAAAAAATACAGACAGATAGATATATATATGTAAAATAGAGGACACATATTTAAGATAGAGGAGGTGTGGTGGTGCACGCCTGTAATCCCAGTACTTGGGGGGCTGAAAACAGGAGGGTCACTATGAGTCTGATCTACATAGTGAGACCCTATAGACTACGTACTAAATATACATATATAAAAAGTAACTATTATAATTGTGTGTGTGCACACTCCAGTAAGGAACAAACAAGTGTGCAAGCTACCCTACTCATTATTTTCATATTTATAGCATCTGAGAAATTGCCATATAAAGGATTAGTCTAGATAAGATCATCCACTTAACTGAGATTTATAATTCACAACTTTGTTTGCTCAGGAAAACTGGGGGAAATTTGATTGTTTCCTAATACAACTAGAACTCTGAATCCATGTGCACATGCACACAGCTTTACCAGGAAAGAAAGCACCAGTGACTGAACTGACCATGATGAGAGAAACTCTGCTTTGTCTTTACCTCCCTACTATCCTCTACTTTCTCTTTTTTTAAGCAGAATAATTAACAGAACATATTAAAAATGAGAAGTCTTAAAAACCAATGAAAGTCATTTTCAAACCAACACTGGATAATGGTGAGCCACTGCTATGCTTCGTAAATAATTACGAGGGCCTAGGAGGTAGCGCAGTGGCATAAGCACCTGCCTGGCAAGTGCAAGTTCCCAAGTTCAATCCCTAGTACCACAAAAATAAATAAATGAAGGCTGGCTCAAACTTGGATTATCAATGGGATAGTGTTTTCAGGGCATCACAGTTGTGTTTCTGTCACCTGACTACTAACTTCTCTCCAGTGTCAAAGCTATTCATTCAGCTCTCTTCTTACCAAATCCCCACAATGCAGTAATAAAGTCAGATTACAGTGTATAGAACGGTTTGTTGCTACACTGCCATGGACATTCAAAAAGTGTGACAGCTCCCACATATAAATTTGTTTTCTCCCAAAAAACTTCTTTGAGGCATAGTATACTTACAAGTTACTGTCAACACAGGGGTCTTTCCTAATAGGTGACAAAGTAGTTCCCGATGCAGTGTGCTGACTGTCTACTATACACTGGGATGGTTAATACAGCTTGCCCCTCTAACAGAGACTGGTATTTGACTTCCATTGTGATGGTGTTGGGAGGTGGTGCTTTTAAATTAATTAGGGCATTGACAGGGATTAATGGCTTTATCATGGTTCTGGGATGAAGAAAAGGACAAAAGAGAAGGGAAAAAGGTACACACACACACACACACGGATAACTGTAACATTGACTTCTGCTGTTCTATTGAAAGGAACAGAATGCTTAATTTTTTCCTCCTTTTTCATCTTTTTAATAACCTTTTTCACCCATTTTTCATGTTTCTATCTGGCAATCTGGGCAACTAATTTGAAGATGATACACAACATAACAACCGTTGTTGAATTCTTATTATTTTGTGTAGTGAAATTCCTTATCGTTTCTAATGTTTTTTAACTCCTTTTTATTCTCTTTAAAAAATAAAAATAGATTTCTCTGGATTAGTTACTGTGAAGGTGGCAGTAAGTAATGTTTCACAAAACAGTTCCAGGCAAAGCGGATGTCTCTGGAATTCTCAGTACCTAGGACACACTGCCAGCAAATGCCGCGGGTACTTTATCACTGTCTTGCTTTCTTCTCACGTGTATTGTGCCCTAAGATAAATCACTCAGAACCCATTCCACCCTCACCTGAGAGGAGTGCTGCGACACACTCCTGGGTGTGTCCCAGGGTGCCTCCCCTGGGTGCCTCCCCACGAAGCCCACAACCCTGCCCATTTCCCCCTTCCGCACGGTCCCCCCTGCCCTTCTGCTCTCCTCCATGAGCTGAGGCATGTCGCTCCTTTCAGTGCTTCCCAATCAATAGAATCTTGAACTGAATTCAAGTTTTTTTCCTTTATAAACTACCTATTCTTGTGTGTGTTGTTATAGCAACAGAAAATGGACTAAGACACATAGTACCACCGTGATCACATTTTGTTACATATACATATAAGTATGTACACATCACATTTCCAGGCCCTTTGCATACGTATCTTCACACTGAAGCGCTATGAAATAATTACCTTTCTTTTTAGCAGCCGATTCTGTGTGCACGTGTGCAAACATGTGTCACAGCAGATGACAACTACCTTTTGGTAATACCCAAGAAGATCTGACTTCAAAGCAACTAGAACAAATATCGGCAAATCAGAAATGGCCGCCGATTCTACTTAAGTACAACGCACGCGTGGTTCATATCACAGTTACGACATTTAAGGCTTTCCTGTCATTACCAAGGAAACATTGCTACGTAATTCAGTGGTGGGTAACAATACCATTCATTATGCAAAACACTCCGGGACTGTCGTTTTATGTTATATGAATTATCTACATCTTATTCTTAAAATATATTCTGTACTTGCAGTAACATGACAGAAATATATATAGAATATATAAAATATAATAATATTTATATATTATTAAGTATATAATATGCCTATCCTTTTCATTTACACCATCTCTAAGAAGGCTGGCAGGCTGCTTTCCAGATGTTTGCGTTGTAGTTAATTGTTACATATGAAATATGTTAGAGTTAATAGTAAATGTCAAAAACTGCATACTGCAATCAGTAACACAAATGAGCTACCCTCTTTTTTTTTGACAGTCTCTGATAATGATTAATTACTGCCATTCTAAACTCACAAGTCACACCCAGGCGTTCCTGAGGAGGAGGAGGATAAAACCTCAGCTACTATCTACGGTTTCCCTAGCTTTTTGGATTTAGTCAAGTTACGCTAAGTGAACTTTTTCTTTTCAAACATTTACAATGTTACTTTTCTTGTCCTTTGAGGTAAGTCTTTGTTTTCAGTATATCAATTCATAAAACCCATGGCATGCCACGGGGGCAGTGAAGAAATCTAACCCAGCCCCCAAATTTCTGACCTTATTATAGAAACTTTGATGACATGTAGGAGTCCACATTTAATTCAGTATGTGGGATTTTATCCTGTCTGATTCAGAGAGTGTTTAGCAAAGTACCTCCTGAAGCGTAAGTACAATTTTCACAAACTATTCTTCACTGAAGCAAAACAAAGAAACAAATATTGATCTTTGAAAATGGAGCTGCTAACGTCTGGGCAGCCTCACTTGGGTATCCCAAGGCAGGAAACCCAACCAACAGCATCCAGTTTGATTCAGTTCAGGGCAGCCTGCTCTGCCAGGCCATGCCCTGTTTCTGCCCGTTCCCAAAAACAACAGACCAATGAATGTCACGTCTGAGCACTCTTCACACGCAGACCAAAGCCAGTGATTTCTGTGTGAATCTCTGCTGGCTGAGTGAATGCTTTCATCTTCTTAGTTGATTCAAATCTTCTAAAATCCTAGCATAAGCCTAACTCTCAAAATCAGTGTTTTCAAACACCTGTCTTCCAAATTGCTTACCTGAAAACCAAGGCTATTTTGCTGTATTTTAAAAAACATTTAGATATATTTCTAGAACCGGGGATTGAACTCAGGACCCTGCACTTGCCAGGCAAGTGCTTATTCTACCGATCTATCTCCTCGGACCTAGATATATTTCTAAATACATGTGTTTTTAAAGACATAGGGGATGAGTAATAGCTTTAAAAAAATCTACCTCAATTTACTTTCTATCCTGTCTCAAATCCTGCAACACTAAGGACCATCGAACAATGAATATATCAGTGATGCAGTAAATATTCCAATCTAGTCCTAAGCAAAGCCAAGCCCACGTTGTAGAAAGGCAGGGAGCAGGGCTCAGGGGATGTCCCTGTATGCAAAGGACTGGAGCTCATCATGCAAGGGTCTCCTCCTCTTAAAGCACCCTGCCCAAAAGGAAATTCATCGGTAATCAATCAGCGTACCCTGGGCAGGTACGCTGGATGGGGGCATGTACCAGCATGTGTGGAAATCAGCTTGTTAGCACACAGATTCCGAGGCCTGTACAGACGGGACCAGGGTGGGAGTCTGCCTCCTGCTAGCTTCCTAGGAAGGGCTGATGCTCCCAGTCCGTAATTCACAACCAGGAGATGCAGCTGCTGGCAACACTGTTATCTGCTTTCTTGAGCAGTCTCTTCCTTTTAATCAGATAAAACACACTTCTCCTCAGCACGCCCCAAACGTTGCTGCTTAGCATGTTCTACAGAGAGGCTTGGCTATTTGTGTACCTGCTAATCCCACTACTAAACTTTACATACTCTGAGGCAATGTTTTCATTAGCATAATATTCCCTACAATTCCTAGCTCAGAACACTGGTTATATGACATTTTAATGTTTGCTGAATAAGAAGTAGAAGGAATGGACGCATGATATATTCTTGAACACCTGAAAACAAAATAAGGCGAAATACCATAGCTAAAGACGAAGTGCAGAATTATCTACTTACCTTTCGGTTTACACAGGAGAAAAGTGTAGAGAGTTTTGTTATGCAGTTCAATGCTCCTACCTTCTGAAGCAATTTAGAGAACATCTTCTGCAGTATATTTCACATTTAAGGCCAATTAGAGTCCTAAGAATATCAAAGTTGAAGCTAATGCTGCTGCTTTACAACTCATATTGAGCGACAGAAGTTTAGAAGATAAAATGAGACTAGAAACAGATGCCTAACTGAACTTGGTTGTGATTCCAGCCCCTGACACTCACTTCATCAATTTTCTGGGTCCTCTTGTCTCTTCTTCCCCTTGAAGCACACTAAATCAACTCTATGGAAAATCTTACAGAGCAACGGAATTACAAAATATCGGAAAGTTTAGATAAAAACTTCCTGTGAAAAACACCCAGTAACATGAAGAAACTTTTGTAAAGAATGTCCTCAGTGGATCAGATCTAGATCAATATCCATTTATCTTATCTACACAACATAATCAGTTGCCAAAAATATGATTATTATGTCATCACAACTTTCCAACCTAGAGTGGATTTTGATGTGTACTATACCATCCTTTGAAAAACTTGGCATGTATGTCAAGCTAACCAAAACCATATTTATTACTGATAAAGCATTAGTTTTAAGATATTCTTCTCCAGGCAGCCATCACATCAAGTTTCATTAATAAAGCTAGCAAATCACACTCAAAGCTACTCTTTGAAGAGAGCTAGCCAGAGGAATCTCTTTGTTGCTGGTAACATTTCTTCTCTACCAAAGGCTCTTTGGTCTGCATGCTATAAAAATTGCTCTCCTAAGTTTTGAAGTGTTAGACTCTCGGCTGGCTTTCTGATGAATATGAACAATTCCATCTTCTTCCATATTGAAAAAAAGATCCATGAGTGTTTCTCCTCAGGCTAGCCTCCCAACTCACCCTCTATCAACCCATTTCAATGAATTATGGCATCAAGGCCAGGCCATGTGCTCTTCCTTTGCAGGGTGGATGGAGCCATAAAGAAGGCTGCCTCTATCTTTCCTGCATACTCCACTCTAAGGAGTTCTTGCCTTGATTGCCATGAAGACCCAGCCCAAGTACCGTTCCTGGTGGAAAGACTCCCTGGACCAGAGAAACAGTCGTCTTATCCATTACACTGTCATATATAAAAATGTGTGTATGTATGTATGTATTTAACTCTTAAGTGTAAAATAGCCAGAACTTATAGAATAGAAAGAGCAGGATGCTGTTTAATTCACCATAAAGCCAAGAGGGGTAAAAGCCTCCAATCCATACTTCTCTCTACAGGCTCCACACTGTTTTCTCCCCATACCACCAATAGATTAATGTGTACTTGTTAAACCTGACAAAAGGGCCGAGTGGTTCTCATCATTTATTATAACAGGAAGCTACATATCTCTAGATGTGGCTCCGCAAAACTACTTCCATGGCACAAAGGAACGCACCTTTAGGACGGGATGTCCTGAGCCCGAGGATGATGTTCCAACTGCTCTACGATACCTCCGTTAAGCCTCCTGGCACACGTGTTCATAAGGCAAATGCTTCCAAGTGGAAGCCATCCCAAATGTTTTGAATTTAGTCTATATTAACTTCATAGATGGTTTCAGCAGTGCGATCTATAGATTCTGGGACTCTGAACTGAAAAGAAACTACTCTAAGAAAATAAAATCAATGATATTTCGTAGGTTGATATGTTTCTCATAGTGACAAGTGTTTGATAGTATAGTATGTTTGGTAAATCAAAACACATTTTAAAGATGCTATAATTGTTTGATCATTGAAAGAATAAATGATAAATTGTTTTTGAAGACAAGAAAAAAAAGAATAGAAAGAGCAGGATAATGAATTCCTACACACTCCATTACACTGATTCAACAATTATTAACATTGTTCTATATGTAAATTAAACTGTATGCCCCAAATTTTTGACACTTTTTTTTGTGTGTGTGCTGGAGATTGAACTCAGGACCTTGCACTTGCCAGGCAGGTGCTTACACTGCTGAGCTATCTCCCCAGCCCAACACTAATCCTTGATAGTCTATCATTTTATCCATCGATACAGACATCAGTGTGCACAGAACTTTTTATAAGACTCTCTTAGAGGAGGAAGTTGTCAAATCACATTCTTATTAACTTACTCATGTCTATCTTTCCCATTTGGAGGCTGATTTCTTTTAAATCAATGCTTGAATTCAAAAACATTGAAAAGTATAATACATATTCAATATATACAATCCGTGTTTGTTGCTATGATCATTCATCTTCCATTCCTTCATTTAAATTTTCATTGTATACCTAACAGGAGAAACTACTGTTCTGGGTCCAAGAACAAAACAGCAGTTTCTGTGGTCAGCAAGTTTTCTCTATGCGGGGAAACATAACCCAATAGACATATAACATAAATGCTGATAAGGATGCTGTGAAATATAACGCACTGCTAGGAGTCTAACAAGTACCTTGGTGGGAGCTGGGCAAATTCTATGGGATGCTGCAGGAGACTTGCTCAGCAAGGGACATGGCATCAGAGAGCAGTGCAGCATGAAGGGCGGGTGCATCTGGGCAAAGGTCTTGCCGGAGAAGGCAACACCTAGTACCAAGATCCAAGGAAACAGGAAGGGTTCTGATTCGCTGGGATGTAATAAGGGAAGGGCCCTGGAGTTGAAAGGCAGCAGTTAGAAGCAGACCCCTTTGGGCTGTAGCCATGGAGTGAGCTTCAGGTCTTACTGAGAAGGGAACTCCCAGAAGTCCTTTGAGCAAAGGCATGCCATGATTTGACATCCCTCAAGAGGATCCCTCCGGCTCCCATGGGAGGAAAGAGTGGCCCAGTTAGGAGGCTATAGCAATACTCTCAGAGAAAGGGGCAGAGGCGTAGTGTGTGTGATGGATAACCTAGAACATCAATATGACTGGATTAAGGAATACTAGAAACTTGGGAAGGCATCACTTTGGGTGTGTCTGTGAGGGCGTTTCCATGGGGACAAGCATGTGATCTGAATGGATGGGAGGGGTAACCTATCACCTACCATCAGTGTGGGTAAGCACAATCCAGCCAGTTGTGGCCACCTCACAGAGAAAAGCCACAGCATGCAAATGAGCACCTCTACCTGAAAGCAGGGACACTGTGTACTACTCGAACATCAGAACTGCAGGCTTGCCAGGCTTTGGATTCCAGGACTGAGCCCAGCAGCCTCTTTCCTGGAAGATCCCAGGCTTTTGACCTCACACTGAGTTCCACTTTTAGGACTCGCCAGCCCCAAGGCCACTGGACATAGCCTGACTCACACTTCTGGCATTCCTGGGTCTCAGTCTGAAGATGGTGCTTTGGGGAATTTCTGAGCTGTCATCACCGTCCTTCTCCTATATCTATGTACATATACTACTACTGCCGTTTCTCCGGAAAACTCACACTAGCACCCTAAGTGGGGACACTGAACTCCTGTAAGTTGCGTGAGACACGAGTGACCCCAAAGGGTTTGGCCTTAGCAACAGGAAGAACAGAATTGCCCTTTGCTGAGACACGATAATACTCGTGGGAACAGAAGGTAGAAATTGAAAATTTGTTTTGAGACATGGAAGCCCCTGTTAAGGATCCAACTGGAAATGTCAGGAAAACAGATGGAGTTAGAGCTGGAGTTCAGAGCTGCATGGACAGAGTGAGAAGTCACTGAAGCTTCTCTGCCACCCTTTGATCTGGTGGAGCTAATCTGAGACTATGTGTGAAATAAGGGTGGTTAGAGAACCAAGCCTTAGGACTCATTTAGAGATTAGGAATATCAGAAGGCAGTGAGTGCCACGGCAGTGACTATTAGAACTAAGCCGATAAACCAGGGACCTTATTTACAAAGCACATAAATAAAATAGGAAATACTTTTTTGTAAGTTATAGGGATATAGTCTCTTCATGTGAACTCTTGTATCACATATTATAAACATACACTATACCCTACTGTTATGAATTAACTCTCAGGAAATACTATGTCATGTAAAAATTGAAACATACTATATCCATAACATACAGTAAGAGAATTTACCTTCCCCAAATTGAAGTCTGCAAAATAACTGCACTTCAGTTTTTGTTAGGCTTGTCGGCAATGCAGGAAAGAGATAGGAAAAGGGGCCAGGAAGACAGCTCAGTAGAATAAGTGCTTCCCTGGCAAGCCCAAGGGCCTGAGTTCAATTCCTGGTTCTTCTGAGAGAGAGAGAGAGAGAGAGAGAGAGAGAGAGAGAGAGAGAGAGAG
>NDGN011539721.1:2994-15033 GCA_002564285.1 Tympanoctomys barrerae | reverse complement strand
ATTGTTTTTATATTTTTTTCTTTAAAATAAAATAACTGATGTCAAAATAAAAAAAATAAAAAAATAAATTCAAAGGAAAAAAAAGAATGGAGGAAGGGAGGAAGGGAGGGACGGAGGGAGGAAGGGAGAGAGAGATTCAGGGAAAAAAGTGGAAAGTGCTGGACCTGACCTGCCTTAGACAAAAATCTTGGAATCATTCCTTCATGAAGACAAAACACTATTGTTGGCGCATCCTGTTGGATCATCTTTTGCAAATAAGCAGTCTCTAACCCTTCAGAGCGTCCAGCTTCTCTCAGTCACCATTCTTCCTGACCAGTCTTTCAGCAAGGCTCCTGGCCAGTGTCTTTGCCGACCTACAGCCAGGCCTCAACCTAAAATTCAGAGGCAGAAAGCACCACACTTCTGCCTCCCTTTGATGGCAACCTTCCTTTGATAGGAATAGGAAATCAGCCTGTGCCCCAGTCACCCATGTGGCTCTCCAGGTCTGCCTCGCCATACCGCCTCCTTGATTCCTCTCTACCACATTGTTCTGTCCTTCTGCTCCAGCTATATTATTCTAAAAACACCAGGCATGGTCTTCCTCAGTGCTTCCTATCTGCTGTCCCTTCAACCTGGAAATCCCTTTTTTAAAGTTTTTAATGTATTTAGTACAGGGTCTACAGGGTCTCACTCCACAGGTCAGACTCATAGTGATCCTCCTGTTTTCAGCCTCACAGGTGCTGGGATTTCAGATGTGTGCTACCATGCCCATATCATCACATCCTGGGGCTGGGGCTGGCACAGCACATCAGGGATCAAACCCACGTCCCTGCACCTGCCTAAGCAGTCGCTTTAGTCAGCTGAGCTGCTTGGCCAGTGCTGGAAATCTTTTTTTCTCAAGCTATCAGCAAGGTTCCACCCCTTACCATTGTTAGGGCTTTGTTTTAAGTTTCTCTGTCTCTCTGTCTCTGTCTCTCTGTCTGTCTGTCTCTCACCATCCTTATATAAAGCCCTCATTCACATCCACCACTGCCTTATTACTATCTGCCACAATTTGTAGTTTACCTTTATGTCTCTGAAGTTCTTTCTATTTATTTATTTATTTATTTATTTATCTATTTATTTTTTTGTTCTAGGAATATAACTCAAGATCTTGCACTTCCAGGCCAGTGCTGTGCCACTGAGCTATATCCCCAGCCCATTTGTTTTTTGTTTGTTTTCTTTTTTATACTGGGAATCAAACTCAGGACCTTGTGCTTGCTAGTCAGGTGCTGTGCCACTGAGCTATATCTCTGGCCCTATCCAAGTTTCTTAAAGACAGGGATTTTTGTCCATTTGATTTCATGTCCAAGGAATAAGACCAAGCATAAACAAAGTCATTTAGCAACATTCACTGAATGGAGAAAGCAAATAATAGCGTTTATTAGGTATATATGAACATACCACGTATGAGCCAGATGCTATATGTTTCAATTCATTTTCACAAGTTCATACAGAGCAAAGCCCTATAATTGATATCTCCATAAAACATAATAAAACAAGTAGAGAGAGGTTAAGTAACTCCATCCAACTACATCCTGTCACAGTTATCCTACAAACTTCTAACTACCCACCTCCTAAATCCATGTTCCCAACCACTCTACTTTTTCTTTGGACCATCCACGTAGATGAGACTACTAGGGCTCACTGGGGAGAGAAATGAATTTCCCTGAAGGGAATCTGGAAAGGCTTCATCTAGGAGTTAAAATCTGACACAGCCTCTGGCATTTGCATAGGTTTCTGTTGAGTGGAGTGAAAAGAGAACACTACTGCAAGCAAGAGCAGAGGTGTGGGAGACCAGAAAGAACAGCTCAAAATTTCTCCAGCAGGCGTGACATAGGCAGGTGACCCTCTCATCCCCCAAATCCTGGTGATTGTAAAACCAGCTGCCTCTGGAAACCAGATGCCTCTGGGACAGTCTTTCACCCTAAGTGAAAATGATGGGCTGTAATAGAATTGAATATTGGTGCATGCTGTAGAAAAATACTGAGAGTAAAAAGGGAAAGGAATTTTGATGTTGCAGGACTGAATTGAGCTGGCTGGAAGACTTCACAGACTTTTGTAAAGAAGACAGAAAGCAGGAACCAAGGAAGGAAGGCGCGCCTGAGTGTGAGAACCTCTTCCTCGCTGTGGTCCCAGGGCGTCGGGGTAGAAGGAAACCAAAGGGGTCAGGACTCCTCCACCCGTACCGGGCTCTGGGTAGTGGCTGGTGTCTCCTGGAACTGGCATTGTTCTTCCTTGTGGTTCTGCAATGCTTGTCACATCTGATGTCACCATCACCTTCTCAGAGTGGGTAGAGGTCAGTCCTCTTCCAAGCTTTTTTTCTCATAGGCATTCAGGAGTCCAGACAAAAGCCTGTCCCGGCTCCTGTTCACTTGTCCCCAGCATCTCCAGCTCCTGTTTCCTGAGACTAGCACTAGAACTGCTTTTCCCCAGAAAGCCAGGGCTTGTGGTTAGGGTCCTCCAAGAATCTAGGTACCTGCCTGCCTCTATTTTACCATTTTTATCACCTGATTTGGGAAGTCTGCACTTAATAATTCAGGGGTAAATTCTGATTTTTTTCTTTTTTCTTTTCTAATCTTTCTCTCACATGTTTATTAATGCATATTGATCATATGGATGAATGTATTTAATTTGACTGATTTGCATGTTCATAAAACACCCTTTAATCACTCCCTGTCCACTCACTCTACTCCTTCGCCTTGTTTCATGTTTTTTGTGGTTGAAATCTGTATAATGTACTCTGGTCCTATTCATGTCCACTATAACCAGACAGTTCTTATGTAAAGGGAAATATGAATGTGGTGCGCATGCATATTTAAGTATCTCGGAGAGATAACTGCGGCTTGACAAATGGCCTTAAATCTTGGTGATACCTATGGTTACCCATATAAATTGATGCTGAATACAAAAAAAAAACCTGTAAAAATAAAGCAAGTGATCATTTCTTTCTCACTGAGATATTCTCAATGTCAAGTGCAAACCATCCTGCCATCAGAGGTCCTCAGCACTTCATAAACTGAACAGTGAGGGAACTCAGGCCCTACACAATCTGTGGTTTGTCTGTGACAAAAATTATCCAGCTCCACAGAAGCTCCACCAATACAACACAACACACACACACACATACACACACACACACACCTCTGCTTCTTCTTTCCCTCTTGTACAACACACAAAGGAATTTTGTCTTGAAAATATAAGTGCTTTGGTGTTTGCCTGCTGGTTCTTTCAGGAGTAAAGTCAGGCTTCCCGCCCAGGTCGGAAAGCCAGAGCCTGGCCTCTCTGGGCTCCAGCTCCAGCTCAGAGCTATGTGAGCAGGAGCAGGGTGTGGCACGGGGGTGACCATAGTCTGCAGCATGAAGTGGCTGGAGACTGGCCAGATTCATCTCTCATCTTCTGCCCCTCGAGGCTTCTGAGGTGAGGAAGAGGGATAGAGAACAAGGTGCTCTGGCACCGTGTAAGTTTGTGTGGGCCACGCGAGAGCGCAGGGCCCAGAACTCTCCCTCTTTCTCTTCTCTTCACTCACTCCCTCCCACTTTTCAGGATCACTGATTTGAATTCAGAGAAAAGCAGGGTTTGGTTCTGGATACATCAACATTTCCTTGTGTGAACAGGAAAATTAACTTCTAAGATCAAGTTCATAAAGCAGGGAGACTTCTTTCCTGAAAAGCAGAAAATTACTACTGTGTTAAGGTAAAAACTTAGCTTATTAAATTAAAGGTCAAAATTAAAGGTCAAAATTAAAATCTGGGATTGCAGTGTTCATTGTTTTGCATCTTTATTCCTTACTTGGTCACTCATGCCACACCTCAGCCTTGACCCTGAGTCCCAGGCGGGGAAACTGATCTCTGCTTTTATCTGTCATTGATTGATTTGTGCAGTGGGCTGCCTCCTACGGCCACTATTAGGAACTTCACCGGATCTGAAATTCAAAACCACCTCTTATTCATGGTTGGCTTGGACATTACTTTGAACCTGACCAGTACAAAAATTCTTTCTCTTTCTTAAAAATAGATGTTTAGAGAGCTTGCATGCCCTCTCGGGCAATAAATGGCTTTTTGGAAGGAATCCTGTGACAACTTCAGTGTAAATGAACCAGAAACACAGAGATTCAATTTCCCCAGAAACACTCCTGGTTGTGAAAATTAAGGAACAAGCCACTGCAGAGTGTTTCCAGTTTTGCAGAGCTGCGTGCAGCTGGCTCTCCTAAAGGAAGCCTGCTGGGCTCCAGGAGACACCCTCAGCAGCTAGTGACAAGTCCTCCAGGTGGCTCTGTCGAAGTGAGCAGTGCAGGGAGGCAGCCTTCACTTGGAGTGCTCTCCCCGCAGAACTCCTCTCTAGGGGTTTCATTCTAGCACCTTTCACCATTGTTAAATTCACTTAAGATAAAAGCAACGCCGGGCAAATGACAAAGGAAGAGCCATTAAGGCTGAGCATATGCGGTGACTGACAGAAAAGCTCTGGAAAACCACTCAACAGCCAGCCCACACAGGAACCACTAAGCTGAGTGCAGATTGGAGAGACCCAGTCTGAGTCTCAGCCTCTGGTCTACTCACCCACACCATGTCCGCCCCCAGCCAAAGCAGCACCCGCGGTGCTCTCTGGCTGGAGAGCAGACTGGCTGTTGCCTGCTACAACCGAGAGGCTACCCTCTGCCTATTTTTAGGTGGGCACCTGTGTGGGAGGGGTGAGTTACAGAGCTTGGACCTTAAATTCATTAAATGTGTGGTCAGGACAGTCAGTGTGAAGGCTGGACCTAGCAAGCCATGGAGAAAGAATGCATTGCCTCTCATGTCTTCTTTATCTTGCTGAGTTTCAGTCTGAGTATAAAACTGTGCTGCCTTGTTTTGTCTTTTCTTGGGATGATACACAAAGATACCTGGTGGGGCTTTTTGCTGAGTTATACCTGCCACACATCTTGGTCACACAGGAATCCTGCCACACTGGACTTTAGGGCATTAATTGCTAAATATTGTTTGAAATATTCATAAGGTTACTTCTCTTATAGGAAGCATTTGAAAACTACAAAAATAAATAAAAATTTACAAGGAATAAAAGCAATCACACACTGAGGCCACCATCAAATCATATTGCTGTTTTTTTTTAAAGTACAGAGTCTCTGGCCATCATGCAGGGGTTTCTATTCCAGTTGCACAGCATTCTAGCTATGGGAACTCAGGACAGTTACTTAACCTCTTGGTGATTTTGCTTATTCATCTTGCAGATAAATGCAAGCACAGGAATCACTTCATGGGGTTTCTATGAATACAAAGGAAGCTACAAATGCGAAGCCAAACACACTATAAAAACTCAACAAGTGATAGCTATGGTCATGCATCGTCCCAAGGAACCACTGCAGTTCCATTTCACTAGTCCTTTTCTGTCTGGGGAAACTTTGAGCCTAGGAACATGTAACAATGTTTGGAGACATTTTTGCTTGTCACAGTCAGGTCAGACAAGTACTAGTTGTACGTAGTGAGTAGAGGCCAGGAATGTTGTTAAAGATCTGCAATGCATAGGATAACCTTCAGTGATAGTTCAAAACACCAACAGGTGCGAAGGTCCAGAATGGATGTGTTAGATTCATGCCTGTGTTAGTCATGTTCCCATCTGTGGGACACAGTCCCCAACATTCACAACATAAAAGAAGACAGATTTACTGTGGCTCACAGATGTTAAAGGCTTCATTCCATAGCTGGATGACTCAAGTCAGGACCAGTAAGGTGGAAAAGTCTGAGAGAGGAAAACTGCTTACATTATGATGGCCAGGATGCAGAGCATGAAAGGAGGAGATGAGGAGGAAGACACACTCCAGGTCTCATCCCCAGCCACCCACTTTTGCCAACCAGGCTCTGTCTCCAAACAGCACATGCACTTGCAGTTTCCTCAGATTAATCCCCTAATGAGTACAGCACCTCATGACCAAAAAGTCTCCAAAAGCACCTGGGAACACACAAGGCTTTGGAACGTGGATCTAAATCCACACTGAGACACTGATCTGACCCCCACTTCTCTCTTGGACTTCAACCCCTCCTCAGAGGCTATTCTGTAGAGGCTCTTGGGTATGTGTCTTAGTAGCACAGCTCTCATCTGTTCTGATGTACTTACCGCCTGCATTGCCCTCTGGGAGAGGCCCCTTCTATGGCACAGTTGCCCTACATTGGAACCAGCTGAGCAGAATTTTAAGGATAAGTCAGCCTCCTCCCCCATCTCAGTTGTGGAGGCCCCGAAATGTAAGAATTGAGGCTAGTAATCTTTTACCGACGTAGTCCTTCACCCTTTCTTCCCAACCTTTCTCTTCATGAGACTCAGAATGATACTTCCTGGCTGAATCCTTTTTTAAAAAATGTATTTAGTTCAGTATCTACAGGGTCTCACTATGTAGATAGGGCTTGTAGTGATTCTCCTGTTCTCAGCCTTCCAAATTCTGGGATTACAGGTACATGCCACCATACCCAGTCTCAGTCACTGTCTCAATACACCCTCGGGTGTGGGGGTAGCACGGCATACCGGGGATCGAATCCTGGTCCCTGTATCTGCCTAAGCAGGCACTTTAATCTGCTGAGCTATCTGGCTGGACCTTCTGGCTGAATCTTGAACTACAGTCCATGTTTTTAAAATAATCCCCATGTTTTTTTTCCTTTATCTCTTTGAATATCTCCTCTCTTAGAATATTATTGTATTCCTTGAGTATAAATCATACAGGCCTCACATCTAATCAGATCTGCACATCTTATCAGCCTTATCAGCTCAGACAAACAGACTTTGAGGGGCAGCAAGCCAAGATACCCATATCTCAGCAATGTTCTTTCTACTACTCACAAATATATAGATCCATAATTTAAAAAATAACATTATGATTTTATCATCCACCTAGAGGCCCAAATCTTTCACCAGATAAAACATTATCAACATAGTCTACTGATATTGTTTTCCATATCACAATTGAATGGACTATGTAGAGTCCCACTTCGCCACTATGTATTGTCCAGTCCCCTATTAATAGCAAATGACATTTTTAAATATTCAAATTAAAAGTAATACCACACTGTACTGTAAAAGCAGCTTTACTCAGTTCTTTAAGGGTAAGTTTCTGGAATGTGATTTAAGATTTTTTGATACATATGAATGATTCTTAACTTGCAGTGGTATAGAGACATCCTGAAAATATCTATCATAAGTTGGAAGTATCTTAAGTAAAAAATGCCCGAATTAGGACACTAACCTCCCAGCCATCACTGGTTAGCAGCATGCTGTAGAGCACCAGTTGTGTCCTGGTGTGATCCCATAACTGATGGGGAGCTATGGCTTGCTGCCAGTGCCCTTGAGAGAGTACTGAGCTGTTGATCACTAGCCTGGGAAAAAATTAACATTCCAAATGCGATGTATGGTTTCTACTGAATATGTGTCACTTTTGCATACAGTAAATGTGAAACATTGTTAAGTTGAACTGTCATATACTGGGGGCTGTATATGATGGAAGAAGTTAGGATGGTTTGTTTCGTGTGTCATGTTGGCTGGGTCACAAGGACACCTAGACTGCTGATTAGATGTAGTTTCCAGGGTGTCTGTGAGGGTGTTTCTGAACTAAATCAGAGTTTAAATTGGTAGATTAAGAATGTCAGATGGTCCTCCCTGGTGTGAGAGTGCATCATGCAATCTGTCTAGGGCCTGAAAAGAATAAAAAGTTTGAGGAAGGTTGAATTTGCTCTCTGTCTGACTACCGGAGTTCAGACACATATATTCTCTTGGGTGCTGTGGGAAGTTCTGAGACTCAAATATCATATGGGAAGGCAGCATATCAGGCAACACACTTCAGGAGCAAGAGTTGTGGGGTAAGAAACCCTGAGTTGGAACCCAAGGTTGGTACCAAAGAGAAGTGAGGACGAGCCTCTCACTATTCCACGGGAGTTTGTGGAGTATGGAGATGTGGGCCTCAGGTTTGAAGCAAGGACATGGGGTAAAAGGATCCTTTGAAGGCTTCTTCAATATTTCCTAGAATGCGCTGGGACAAAAATACCTGACACCCAGAATTAAAGAAGGAAAGGTTTATTTATCAGACAGTTAGTGGAGGTTTCAGTCTATATTCAGCTGGCTCCAAGGCAGAAGGCACATGAAAGAAGGCATCAGTTCATGGAGGTGGAAAACAGGAAAGGGAGGAGCAGTGGCTGTGGCAGAGAGCAGAGAGAGAATGCCCCTCTCCCTTCCTTATATTTGTATGCAGATTATCTGCCCCAGGGCAGGTGTAGCACTCACACCCATAATCCCAGCATTGGATCATGAATTAATCACAAACTCTAGAAGTCATCTCATGACTGCATGGGGCTTTGCAGGGACAACTACACAAAAACCATGGCAACTGGAGAGATAACTCAGCAGCATAAGCACCTGCCTGGCAAGTACAAGGTCCAGAGTTTGATCTCTGGTACCGAAAAACAACAACAAACAAAACTCTTGATAGTCCCTAGAAAGATTCTGAAGTTTTTCAGACCTGGCCTGGATTCCATAGGATTGGCTTTCTGGATTTCAGGTATCACAACGTATCAGCTTTATTGAGTCTCCTGCTGAAATATGGGAGCCGCCATAATCATGGCAGTACATTGTAATTACTTTGACTCTATATGTATATTCTATTGGTTCTCTTTTCCCAGAGAACCCCAACTAATATAAAAGAGATTAAAGAGTTTTTCTTAGACAACTCTGCCTGACAGTACATTGGAGTAGCACTGAAGTATATTAGAATATCAACTTAATATCCAGAATGACTGGAAAGGAAACTATTTCAGTGATGGGAACATTCTACTTGGGTGAGACTTTCCATCTCCTAATATCACAGGTGGGAGGACTATTTTGAAACACTTAACACTGAATTACACAGAGCAGAATTCCATCTTTCTCTGATAACTTAAAAGGCACTCAAGTACTTCAGGGTCATTATTATAACCTCACTTCTCAATGTACTGTTTCAGATGCCATGTAGAAAAGCTCTTTGTAAGTGGCAAAGAATTTATGGAGATGTAAAGATTTGTTATCTCAGTTTTAAAATGGGAAGAAACTGTATTGACTGGACTCATCAAAAAGTGACATATGAAAACTTCTTTTGGGGGTAAGATTCTGATAGTAACTTGTTTACTTGTCATTTACCTCTTCCTCATAAAAGCAAAATAAAGGATATGTAAAAATTCCAGTTTCAGCTTTTGATGGTGTTTCACCAGAATGTGCTTTAACATAATTTTAATATCTCAAAATATTGTTTAGTCATGAATTTCCCCAGTATTCTCCAATGATAAAAATGAGAATGAGAATAACAGAGAAGCATAGCAATAGGGATAATGTATTTTGTACTATATGGTGGAGTCAGTGAGTGAAGAATCTAGAGGTAAACTCAGCATTGCTTCTATAGAGCTCTTGTCCACTTGGCCTGAAGAAAGAAAATTATATTTTCTGAAACATGTTTTCTTCTTCTTTCATTGTCAGTGAAAAGGTAGTGAGTGTTTTCATTACATGGCTCATTTTTTATGAAGTATTTAAAATTTTGTTCTTTTTTTGTGTGTGAAAAATTCTTGGGCTCAAGAAATCTATTTTTCTCAGAGGAAAAGATATTCAGTGGGATTTTTCTCAGTGTCCTGGGATGTTGGCCAAAACTAGAACAATCAGTGAGAAGTAACTTTTCATAGTAAAGAAAGAACTAAAAACATCCTGCTGCTCATACACAAAGTAAGAAACACTGTCCAACTACCATTAATACTATCACCAAAGCCCAGTAACCCACACAACTAGACTTCGCTTGGAGAGGAGCCACATGACACCTATAGTCTTCTCTTCTTTCTCTTTCCCACTTACCCAACTTGAGATATGCAGAAGAAAAAGTGGAGGGGTGGCTACACATGAAAGGCTACCTCACTTTCTTCCATCATCAGAAATGCTTGATCCCTGGATAAGGCATGCCCCAAAGAAGGAAACCAAGGGAGAGATCATATTTGAAATGAAAGCTTAACTGTTAGACTGGATTGGCCTTTAGAATACTAAAAAGGAGTAATAAATAACTGAATGACCCTGCTCATAGTGGAAAACCAAGAAACACTTCAGAATCTGCCTAAGATTCCATGACCCATATGGGAAAACTGGGTATAATAACATGCTTCATGGATGGCTGACTCTACCAAAATCAGAATGAAAATAACTTAGGTCCACAAGTAACTGTATCCATAAGTTACTTTTTTGCTGTGTGTTTTATAGCTGGGAAACTGAGGCAGGGACTATGATCCTTCACAGTATCTCCTTCACCTGTCACGTCTTAAAAATATTCAATCATTTTTCTCTGATACTTTTTTTCCTATATTTCCTATTACTGCCTTCAATTTCATAACCAAATTGCTATTCTAAAATATTAAATCCATAGTATGTCAAAAGTCAGTGAATCTCACTTCTTCATCAGATACATAGTTGCCCTCTGCCATACATGCAGGTTCCACATCTGGAGATTCAACCAATTATGGACTGAATTATTTGGAAGAAGATTCCATCTGCACTGAACACATACAGACAGGTTTTTTTTTTTGCCTTTATTCCTTAAATAAAACTGTATAACAGCTATCTATACAGCATTTACCTTCTGGTAGGTATTGTAACTAACGTAGAGATGAAAAATGTTCAGATGGAAATGTGTAGACTGCATGAAAATACTGTGCTATTTTTAAATACTCAGCATCTATAGATTTTGGGTTCCATAGAGCAGCCTGGAACCATCGCTCTGCAGATATCAAGGGGCAGCTATATAGAAAAGAGTGCTTTCTGATCAGTTAAGTGAAGAATACCTGTTTATGAAAAAAACGATGTCTTTTTTGTTTTGACAGAACCGGGGATTGAACTCAGGCCCTTGCACTTCCAGGGAAGCATTTATTCCACTGAGCCATCTCTCTGGCCTCTCATCATGTCATATTTTAACCATAGCATATTGACCTTTAGTGAAGTCTTTCTTTGGCTAAATAAAAGATTTATCAAGAAACAAATATTCTTTCTTTAGTTAAGCTTACCTTAACTATATAGGAAAAAATCATGCTTTTCCAAAAAAAAACTATAAAAATTGGGCTTATAAAAAGTTATGGCCTTTAAAGACAGATCTGGGTTAAATTCCTGGCTCTATCACTATCCATGTGATTTGGGGAAAATCAGCTATTCTCTCTGAAATTCAGTTTTTTCATCTGTAAAATGGCACTCCTGAAACTTATTTTCTCTGATGCCATGTGAGGGTTAAATGAAATCATTCACATCATAGATTGCTGTAAAGAATGTAATCAATTCTTTTCCTTGCTTCTAAACAGGAGTTTGCCTAATTTCTACTTATTATAGTTTAAAATATATATAGAAAGCATTCTGTCCTATGTTACTTTGAATGTTTTTTATAATCAAAATATAATCTGTGATATTTTCTATAAGTTAAAGAAGGGCAAAATGGAACGTGTTTTTAGCTTACGTCCAATCCCAAACTCCTAAAACCCTCAATATGAGCACTTGGGTGGCAGAGATGGGGGCACTTTTTTACATTTTTTCTTCACTCCTGCCAACCTATCTCATATATTAGCTTAAAAATTGCTGTTTCTTAGATTGTGATGACTTTCTATACCAGAATGGGTGTGATGAATGGCTCAAGAAGAGTTTAATAATGTATTGTCTGTGTAGCCTCTGAGGCAGGACACTGTTCTTCTGAATAATCTCTTTCCCCAGGGCATTTGCCTTTGGGAGTGGGATGCAAGCTGTTTGTTGAATTGGAAACAGTTCATGATGTCACCTTGCAGCCCCATCCTGCTTAGAACAAGTCCAGTCTCTTGCTTCCTAGAAAGTCACATGTCACATATCAGTGACTGTCAGTCTTTCTCTGCCATCACTCCTTGTTACTTAAGGGTGTTGGCTGACATCCCAGCATCTTTAGCTCCTAGGGGGCTGGAAACCTGGGAAGCTTCTCTCTCTCTCTCTCTCTCTCTCTCTCTCTCTCTCTCTCTCTCTCTCTCTCTCTCT
>NDGN011539720.1:1958-15547 GCA_002564285.1 Tympanoctomys barrerae | reverse complement strand
GGATTTCACTGACCTTATCAGACCCAAAAGCTGCAACTCTTGTTGCATAGGTCCTGCTTTACTAACCACCCAGAAATACAGATTCTATGGGAAGATGATAATTTTAGTACTACAGTTATTTAGTTTAATTCACACATTTAAATTACCTTCCAGTCTTTAAGGAAAAAACAAAGGTTTTATGGTAAAGTTTAAAGCTGAAAGGTATAACAGATATACTAAAACAGAAAGAAACTGAACTTAAGGATTAAACAACAAAGATGAGAGAAAGGAGAAAAGATAGGAACAAAGATGGGGGCAGTTCATGCAAGCACATGTACAGGACTGCTGAGATGATTATACTCAAATTTCCATCAGTTTTTTGATAATGGCAGTTAATGTTTAGAATTTTCACCTTGACTAATTCTGCATGCTGATATCTGCGATCTGAACAACTACATTAAGGATAGTAATGTGTAATAAAAAAACAGGGTTCAATACCTCTCATCTCAATCTTCTCAATGTATACTGTTTCTACTGTCTTATCAATTATTATAGTCTCTTTAAAATAAATTTATAAAAAAGTAAAAGATAATAAAAATAAGGTTTATTGAAAGCAAGCATTAATATTCAATTATTTGTCCAATCTTGTATATCTGTTAATCTGAGCAACAGATTTGATGACAAAAATAGATAATATAATAACCATTGTTAGTTATTCCTGCTTTGAAAATCTGTAACATATGTATTGTTGTATTTTACCCTGTTTCTGTTATTTGTTTTTGCTTGTTTTTACTCTTCAAAATAAAATAAAATAAAATTTAAAAAATAAAATAAAATAAAATTAAAAAAAATAAAGTTTATTATTTATTTATTTATTATGCTAAATAAACCTTCATCTCCTGCATTTTATGTCTTGGGTATTTTGTCTTGGTAAGGAGAGAAAAGTAGCCAAGAAAGAATGTGGTACTGATAATGGCTTTGGTGCTGTGACCAGGTGGATTACAAGCCTTTTAGGAATGTGTTATTGGATGAGACAGGAAGAGCTTGGAAAGATTGCTTCAGGAGAAACACTAGAACAGCTTTGGCCATTCTGAATGGGAGATTTTGTTCAGAAGAAGGAAGACCAGAAAGCTATGAAAAACCTACCTATAAAGACCAGGCTATGAAGATTTCTTCTGGGAGAAAGACTGCATTGGTTGTTGGACTCTAGATGATGTGTGGCTTGGCAGAAAGTTTCTCTGCATTTTGTTCATGTCCAGAGACTGTCTGAGACTGACCTTAAGCATGGAAGAGGGATGAAAGTTGCAAAAGAAATTTTAAGGCAGTCAAAATTTGAGAGAGAGATGCATGGTTGTTATTGAGGGCTTTTAGCCATATTTACGTTGCGAATCAAGACAAAAAAAATCCCAGCAGATTGATTTAAAATGTTGCAAGTTTGGCCAAAAAAGAAGTACCAATAAAGCCATGGACTGCAAAGATAAAGCTGTGGAGATTGAGAAAAGAAAAGATACCACGGTAGGTGGCAGGTCTTCAATCTTTGCAGCCTCAGTACTGGCATGGTGAGGGACTTAGCTTGGAACAGAAAGTTGCAGAGCACCATGTTCCAGATTGGAGGCAGTGGCCACACCACATTCCAGAATGGTGGCCAGCACAGAGAATTCATTTCTGGGAATCAGGGTCAGAGTGCTCAGCAATCCAGGCACTTGAACATTATAGCCAAAAGTGAAGAAACCCTGCTACTTTCCCAGCTCAGAGGTGACATTCATATCATCCATGTGGTACTGGCTTTAGTTGCATGTAGAACTAAAGAGTTCTGGGTTCAAGAAGGCTTCCACTTAGATTTCAGAAGGCTTGGGAGGCCAGGGAGTGTGTCTCTGAGAGGACAGTTTGTGAAGCAGAAAGGGAGAAGCTTAATTTGCAGTGGAGACTCTAGAAATTCGGAAAATCCAGGAATGTGGATCATCTATGGGAAATTGCAAGGAGGGTGCAAGCGGGGCTAAAAGTGAAGCCACCAGGATTGTAATAGGTCCAGATCCACTTGGAGCTTGCAATTTGATACCGATTCCTTTGGAAATTTCATTTTGAATTACAGGACTTCCTGTTCACTTTTCAGGAGTTCACGTTTGCTTGGGTCCAAATGCTCGTTATCCTGAAGTTTGTACTTTTTGAAATGATAATGTTTATCTTGTGTCTGTGACTATTGGCATTGTTTAACTTTTCATTTGTACAGGAGCTCACAGCTAAAAGTTTGCCTTAGATCTTGAGGACTCTTTCAATGACTTCTCTGAAAGCTGCAATTGTTAGGAATTTGTCCACTCTTTGAGATGGAATAAAATGCCTTTTGCATAATGGAAGGTCCATTAGTCTTTTGGGGGGCAGAAGCAGAATCTTATGGTTTGTGTCTAGTTTTCCCCAAAATCCTCATGCACTTATGGGGTAGACTTCTAGAGTTTGTGATTAATTCATGATCCGGTACTGGGATCATTGGTGTAAGGGATGCTGGGATTATGGGTGTGAGTGCTACTCCCAGCCTGGGCAGATAGCCTGAAGGAAACATAGGGAGACTTGCTATCTTTCGCCCTTCCTGCCATCATTCCTCCCTTTTGCTCTTTCCTGATGTGCTGTTTTCCACTTCCATGAACTGTTACCCTCTGCTATGAGCCAGTCTACCTTGGGGCCAGTTGAGTATGGACGGAAAGTTCCACAAACTGTGAGCTAAATAAACATTTCCTTCCTTAATTTTATGCATCAGGTGTTTGGTCCCAGTAATGAGAGAAAAGTAACCAAGACAGTTTTCCATGTAATTATTCTTCCACAAAAATGCCTGCTAAGCTATATTTTCTGGCATGATGGATGAATGGTGGGAAAATACTGCTAGAGCCACTACTACACTTGAAGGTGTACAGTTACATTTGAATGGGCCCAAAATTGTCCAGGTTCTGGCACTCAAAAAAAGATAGGAATTGCCAAACATACTCCTCTTACTAAGTAATAAGTCTCTACATATTAAAATCACAGAAAGATAGCAGCAGAAATAGGTAGAATGCAAAGATGACAAAAAGAGGAATGGAGAAGAAATAGAAACAGGAACCCTCAATAAAGCAGGCTTGAAGATTCAGGCCCAGGTGCCTTCCATAGTGATCAATTACCTCAAATTCTAGGTGCTTCAGATTTAAAAACATAAAGTTTAAAAAATCATGTAAACAAATAAGAAAAAATGTTAGAAAACTGCTCCAATAACAAGGTAACAAACATTTTTAGAATATTAACATATGAAAGCACAAGTCTAAAAGTCAACCATGTACATGATCAATGGATGAATCTGTTATTACAAAATATTACAGCACAGTTTGGAATTAAGTACATGTACTACATTAAAAAAAGTACTGGAATATAGTGAGGCAGCATTTCCCACAATAAAAATCATAGAAAACAAGGCCTACAGAAGCTGTGTATCTGTATCTGCTGAGCGTGGAGAGAAGACCCAGAGGTTCTACACTCAAGTCTGCACAACAATATGTAACATACACTACTCTTGGTGACTCATATCAAACAAGCACAAAAAATTAATTCATGATAAACATGGCCATTCAAATCAGTAGGGGATAAACAAATGTAAAATAACTATGGTGGTGACATTATTTCACTTTATTACTGACATCAAAAAGAATTTCAAAAGGATGAAACATCTCAGAATTAAAAGAATAAAAGTAGAGCAGACAACATGAAAGCAGCTGTATTTATTGTTCTGGAATGGAAAGACCATTTCCAAAAAGAAAACCACCTTAAAACTCAATAGTAATATAGACATCTAAAAATCAAGAGAAATAATAAGAACAAACTCTATACCAGAGCTCTAAATAAATAATAAAAGATAAACTAAAAATGTTAGAAATAGGTATTCTGTAAGATTGACTTTCCTAAAATTAAAACAAAACTTACAACTTAGTAAAAAAGAACTGGTTATTAAAATGATTCCCACATACTTAAAGTCCCAAATCTGAGGACCTTGTTTACTGTGACCTAGTCTAACAACTAGTGAAGAAGGTAAAATTTGGAACACAGGATTAACTGTCTGGCAAGAAGACCACTTGCCATGCTTGGCACTGTGTGTTACGTAGTCTCGGGTGCCAAACAGATGCTTTCAGTTGCAGAAGCACAGAATGTCAGGGAAAAAAGAATGTATCTGTATAAATACATATGTAGATGTGAAAGAATAATGACACTTCACAAGATGTGACACTAACACACCATAAACAGCCATGACCCTTTAATGACAGAGTAGCCCAGACAGGAGGAGGTTAACTACACAGACCGCCACCTTCACCTCTGAGAGGACGCTGCCTGCACGGATCAGCCACTCTGAGAAACCACCTTACGCCTGGCAAATGCTTATGTACTGCCCATAAAATTATTATCAGGCTATGTCTTAGATATATTTAAATATTTTTATACTGGTGAATTAAAAAAGACTTCAAGGGCTTTTTTGGTAAAATTTTTGAAAAAAGAATCATGATTTCAGATAATAAAAATAGCTTAATTTAATGTAAAAAAAATCACAAAAAGAAAGGGTCTAAAGAATAACATCAATGATTTCAGAGGTTTTCAGGAGCTAGGATAAGTGGACCCAAGGCTAAGAGCTTACAAAATCTGAAGTTCAGTTCTAGCGGTGCCTGTGGCCTGGCACACCACGAGGGTCAGAGGATCCCCACAGCCCTCCTCTGACAGCAGCATATGGTCCACACTGGAGGAAGACGAAAATAAGGTCAGGCAGGCAAGCTGTGGGAGCTTGGATTCAAGGCTGAGGAACTGCCATGGAATATTTTTGAAAGGTGTGAAATAATCAAAACAGTACTTCACTATGATTAAAGCTGGCATGGTGTGAAGGTGTCAAGCCTGGGTGACTAGGAAAATGGTGGTATCATTAACCCAAAATGAGAACATGAAAATCAAGTTTTATGCAGAACATGATAAGTTAGGTTTTAAATGAATTGACATTAGGGGTGTTGGCAGAATACTCAAACTATTTTGTTTAAGAAGTAGTTGGAAATGTAAGCTTACAAAATCTGAAGTTCAATTCTAGAGATATACAACAAATGCTAGGTGTCAGTCACTGGTCAGCCCTCAGCCCATTGTCTTGGGACTGGCAGTTTAAATGAGTTTCCTATATAATTAGTGATTCCCAGTGGGATGAATCCTACACAGAGGCAGCAGGGGTCCAGAAGACTGCTTGATATAGAGGCAATGGAGACTTAAGGCAGACATGTGTCCGCTTGGTCATTACTTGAGGAGTTTCTGTTCCCAAGCATTGCTTAAAATTTTGAAGATGTTTCATTTGTACTTTAAAACATAGACCCCAAGAGCTGGAGAGATAGTTCAGTGGTCTAAGTGCTTGCCTGGTAAATGCAAGGACCTGGCTTAGATCCCCAGTACTGCATGCCCTGCTGGCCCTAAAACCGGGCGTAGTGGAGCATGCCTATAATCCCAGCTGGGAAGCCTGAGACAGGAGGATCACTAGGAGTCCAAGCTGCATAGCAAGACGCTGTATGGGGGGAAAAAAAAAACTACCATGTGCCACAGATATTTATATATAAGCATGCTGAGTGTCAAAAATCTTCTTGGTTAAAGTGCATCTCTCTGTTATAAACCTTGTCTAAACAAAATAATTTAGCCCAAGACATTTTCTTGATTCATCTGCAATATGAATTTCTGTCCAAAGTACTGGAAATATTCATCTTTTGCTTCATTTCTAAGAAAAAGCATATTTATTCTGTCAAAACATGATATTCACCCTCCGTACCTTCTCGAATCAGAAGCAGAAATTGTCTCATTAGTATTAAAAATCCTAGTAAGCATAAAAGCAACATATTTTTGAAAGAAAGGAAGTCAGCAAGGACAATAGGGTAAATAATGAGTAGAAAATAGGGGAAGTAATTGAAATGCTTCAGAATGAAGGAAATAACAGCAGAGATGAAATGGGAGACAAGTGAATTTTCAATGAACTCATTAACAAATGGAAACTCAAAATACAGACAGACAGACAGACAGACACACACACACACACACACGCACACACACACACCCCTACCTCTACAGGCAAAAATATATTAAATTCTCTCAGGAGAACAATGAAAGACTGCTCCTCTCACATACCTCTGACTATAAAAAGCTGATAAAAGGAATAGAGGTTCCAAAATAAAAATCAGTATTAGGTAAATTTTGAGAAAGGTCCTACTTACAAAACAGGAATATATGCAGGAGATGATTCTAAAAATCTAAATAGGGATTATCACTTTGATTGAATGCCTATGTGCTAGGGTCTATGTAGAACATTTCACCTTGATTTCCAGCTTTAAGTGTCTATCTGTACAAAGCAACCATTATTACACCCACTTTTAAGTTGAGAAACCTGGGCTTCAAGGAAGTTATGTGCCCAAAGCCTGCTACAAGTATATAGCAGAAGAGAGACAGGAACAAATCTGATTCTAAAATATATTCCATTACAGAATTGTCTTAATATACAGAGTTCTATAATTGTGAAGCATTCAGATCTTTAGCTTTGTTGGTTTATACTTAACAGTATTGCAGGAAATTCCTTCAGGCAGAAAGACACAGTACTGACATAGTAAATCAAACAAGACAGACTAGGTTTCCCCTGTTCACTGGCTGCCAGATGCCTGCCCTCAGGACTTGACAAAGAGATACACAGATCACTCGCAGATGGCTCCTTCTTCACAGAGAAAGATATCTCTCTTCTGAGACTGTTTGGAGATGGTAGACTCAGTGGCTTTCTACCCCTTATGAAGTCAAGCTTTGAAACCAAATCTCATACTGCCTCTATATTTAACCTTATCTGACCCTTGTTCTGCACAACAATCAGGAGAAAAGTATATTTTCTTTCATTACCATGAGTTTGGTGATCTTCAAGAGAACCTTACAGGGCTGATACCGTCTATCTGGTCAACGGTATAAAATGTCAGAGTGCACTTGTGCAAACTAGCTTGAATTCATTTTTCCTAAACCCCTACATCTTCCTTCTTTTCAGTGAATGCTACCACTTGTTCAAGCTAGAAGCCTCTGAATGATTTTTTTTTTTTAAACAACTTTGGAAAGTGACTATGTAGAAGGATCCTGCCAACTCTATGTTCAAACACTGAGTTCTCCATGACTTTTCTTATTATAGAAATATAGTAGTAGGATTCTCAGCAATGAAAAATGTATTATTTACTAAAAACTTAAAATATGTTGGGGTTGCTCCAGTGGTTCAGAACACCTTGACATTAATCCAGATCATTAACTAATCTACCATGAACTTACTTGAAACACTATGGAATATTTCTAAAATGCTACTTACAACTGATTAATTTTCATTACCAATAATTTTAAATAAAGAAATGTTCCTCAAAGAAATTGTTTTCCCCTGGAAAATAATTTGTATAGACCCATGAGTGTCTCACTCTGGAAGAGAGAACATACTGTGCAGGTCACCAGGAAAGAAAACAATTGCCTTTCAGTTCATTCTGCAAATGGTTTGTGGGGTTCGGTTATGCTTACATAGCCTGCTGCTCTTGGTGTGCACACCAAATACTGCCTTGCACCTTGCCTGAATGACTTCTCAAAGAAGAATATAATGAAGTTTTGGATTAAGAGTCTACAGAAGAGGAACAAGAGCTAAGAGTCTTCAGGAGGAAGGAAATAAGGCAAACATGTTACTTCATGGGGCTCTGGGTTATTATTTTCACATTTTTCCCTCTTCTTTCGGCATGAGACAGTAGGATTGGCTGACAGCACAATAAAAAACCGAGACTACATTTCAGAAAGAATTTTCTGACATAGGACCATGTCAGAATGGACCTATGCCAAATGCTAAGGAATATGGCACCCTTTGTCGCTCTCAACTTAAAACATGCTATCTCAAGGAAATTAAGTATAAATATCCTTGAACTGGGCAGCTTGCTGTGGTAGCACAATTAGAAATTTGTCACTAGTCACCAATATGAACAATTTTTGGTGCTCCCAGTATTTCTTATCTGAGCTTGTGCTTAGCATTGTCACCCTTTTGCCAAACATCCTGTGACCGCATCTGCACAGATTAGCACTTCTGTCAGGCAGCATCAAAAGAAGTTCAAATTAGATTAGTTAATTTGCTACTTTATTAACAGGCATGGCAAAAAGTCCAAAGAGGAGACTGAAAGTAGCTAAAATGGGGCGGGGGGATTATATGCGAATCTAAATTATCTACGTTCTCTATGCCTGCGGATAACTGAGAGTCAGCTGTGCACACATCTGCGGGTGTTTATAAACATTTACATCTGTGAGAAGCTCACGGGTTGTAAATGGTGGGCTAATTAGTGAAATGCTAGTCATTTCTAATGGCAGTTGTTGTGGATAAAGATTTTATCCAAGTTAAACTGATCTCAGAACCTTACTGATCACTAGAGGCCCCTTCTTCTCATGACAAGACTAAGTAGTTACACTACACCGAACATGTCACACATTAAATATGCATTATCACTAGATCAGGCTGCTAGTTTATGCATGTTAATGAGGTCTGTTCCTAATAGACTGAAGTGCATATTGAATATTTGTCAGGGAAAATGAAAAGCTGTCAATCTGTAGAAAGGTCAACTGGTTCTATAATATATGGCATTTTTATTTCTGTTCTATATACATACTATGCACCTTCCATTCATAAAATTCAGAGCATGTATTAAATTAGTAATTGCCGTTAGAAACGATTCTTTAATGAAAAGATATTTATATCTATATAATACAGAATTATATATAATGAAATATATATCTATATTCCTGCATACGCATACATTTCTGTAGTTTCTCCATATCTACAACTTTTTCTAAATGTCTTTCTTTTACTGTTCATAGCTGTGAGGATGCAAAGACATATGAAGCCTAGGATGGCTCCACTTTGGTTCAGGCTGTGAGAAGGCACTTTTGGTGGACATGAAATCCAAGTCAGCACAAGTTCAGCGCAGGCCCATCTCGTTGGCCTCAGGGTAACTAAATGGTATGACCAAGGTCATTATTGGCACATGGCCACTACTGTGTAGACCCCAAGAGTAGCTAGCCTGACACAAGGTCTGGCAGGCTGGGACCTGGGCCTGCTACAAGCACACAGAGGCTGGGGGTCCATGCAGTGAATGTGCACAGTGGCTGACCTGAGCAGCCCAGACTACAGGTAAGTTCAGATCTTTTTATCACTGTCTCCTCTTAGTGCTGCCTAAATCTCTAGCAAACCATTAAAGTAAAATTGTTTTGAAAATCACATGGAAAGCAGAAAAACATACTGTCTGTGAAGAGAGACTACTATATCCCCTAGTGAAAAATCTCTTTTAAAAGAGCTTGTTAGAAAACAGTGTAAAGTTTAAGCAAAATTTGACTGCATGGGCTCTGATAAAGCAAGTTTTATATTTAAAAATTAATTTATAGAATACAGATTCAATATTTCAATTTACATGGCATCTTACTTTGTATATGAGGAAAGTTAAGCTCTTGAGATTCTCACTAAAACACTGCTCCTTGGCTATTGCTAGAGCCAGGGCTGGAATATCGCCATGATCTCTAAGGTGGAGCATTCAATATTACATGACAGCACCTGCATTCATTTATTTTTATTTTTATTTTATTTTAGATGCATTTAGTTCAGGGTCTCACTGTGCAGCTCAGACTCATAGTGATCCTTCTGTTTTCAGCCTCCATAGTGCTGGGATTACAGGCGTGTGCCACCACACCCAGTCTCAGTGGCTGGCTCAGCATGCCCATGGGTGGGGCCAGCATAGCATGTGGTACAGGGGTTTCAACCCTGATCCCTGCCCTTGCCAGTTTGTTGCTTAGACCTCTGAGCTATCTCACCTGCCCAGCACTTGTATTCAGGGAGAACAGCCCTCTCTACTAATCGTGAGAACATGAGCAAAGGAAAAAGAAAAGGAAAGCCTACACCATTTAAGTTTCACTCCTTTCTGTACTTCCTGTCCTACATCCTGGCTTCATTCTCCTCAGAACTTGTGAACTCCTAACACCATATGTTCATCCTAAATGTCTGTTCTACATACATACTATGCACCTTCCATTCAGGAAATTCAGAGCATGAAGAAACGTTCTGATAGAAGAAATTTTCACAATGTTAAAGAAATAATTCTAATAACAAAAAGGAGGTATTCTGATGCCTGTTTTCATAGTTTTCCTCTAAACTTGACTAATTATAGGAGCAAATCATACAGAAGCCCTAGGATTATCTTTCAGATTGCTAGGTAAGGTATGATTAATACTTTAAAAAATTCCTTAACTACTAATCATATCAAAATTACATGCGCCAAGAAAAATAAACAAGAGCACAAACTTCCACTGTGAGGCTCTGCAGGCCTGGGAGCTGAGTATCTGGGCTAGTTCCATCTGAAGGAGAAAGGCCCAGGGTGACTTGTTTGAAGGAAGAATGAGATATATTTTCTTCCTCATCTTCCCTGAACCTCAGGCCTCCTGGGATTTTGCAGGAACCAGCCATCTATAGGTTACCCTCACCAGCTAATAAATATAATGGGTTCAGAGAGTCTTTTAATGTAGGTGCAAAAAATGGCTAAGTTGTCTTTGCTAACATGGAAGTCTCTTTTTATTTTCCTTGATGAAAGATGCTAACAGTGACTATGTCACTGATGTGTTTTACACCCTATGACAAATACAATTGAGTACCTTAGTTTAAAAAGTATCAGAGAGAATACAAAATCAATGTGTCTTAAAGTTAATATGAATATCATTTATGTACTCATAAAAATGTTTTTCCTTGGGTTCACACACCTAGTCCACTACACAGTCCTGTCAATTCTCTCTCTAAGCTGTCTGTTATTGCCATCTTTTTTAGTATATCCCAGTTCAGGTTTTCTTCATTTAACTCTTGAAAAACTGCAGGGCCCCTTAATTGCTTTCACTCTTCAAATCCTCTATTCCAGGAGTGGTGATTACAGAACCCATGCTACAACAGGCTGGTGGTATCACCGAAAGCTCTAAAAAGTTTCATCGGCACTTCGATCACTGAGCCAACTAACCCTTTAAAAGTAAATCATGATACTGCGCTGTGCTTCTTGCCCTTGCACTGTGCCTATAAGATGAGGCAGAAGTGCAAACACAGCAGACTCTCCTGACTTCCAAGGCAGCCTCATCTCTTCCTATAGCTGTACCGAAAGATCACACTAGGCCTGCTACATCACTTGTTGTTGGTCCAAACACAAGTCTTATGCTTCTGAGTCTCAATTTACTCAGGCCATGGGATCCAAAGCTCAGAGACAGCAGCCATTTATTTTGCTCTGCATACATTTGATATCCACCTAATTCAAGACTACAGATTCCAGAGGAGCAACAGAGGTCCTCACTCCTGTAGTTTTGTGCAGATGTCCTTCCTACCACCAATGTGGAAGCCAAAAGGATCATTCTTAGTTTAAGAATTGCCCTTGTAGTAGAGAACACAAACCATATTTTACAGTTTTAAATGGAAATGATGGTCTTACTAGTCAGGAGAGAAAGAGCAAGAAATGAGATTACATGCTGTTTGGAAGTTTCCTGCACATTCGATCCAGGAAAGAATGAGACATGTAAGGTAGAATTCCCTGTGGAGTCACAGGTTCTGAAGTCTAAGAGTAGAATCAATTTGTATCTAAATGTAGAACTGTTGAGAGTGGCAGAGCTACTGAGGTCTAGGCACAGGCAGCTGAGAGCTGCTGGACCACAGTGACTTTCTAATATGCAAAGTTCAAGTCAGTATTTCTGAGAAACACAAATGTCAGGGAGCAGACCTAAGAGAAACCCAACACATCTCCTGAGTTATATCATTCAAGGGCAAATCAGTCATCACCTGTACAGAAAGCAGGCAGGAGAAATTCTGGTGAGGATGCTGTTTCACATCTAGACAAATGTGAACCAGAAACAGTGTGTGCTTAGAAGAATGCCACACAAGCTTTCGCGCTTGGTAACTACTTAACGGGAAAAAAAGTAAAAAGACAGAGATGAAGGAAATGTCAAACATTAAAAAACCAAACTTTATAATGGACATACTGAGCACACACAAAGAGAAAGAGAGAACATTGGTGGCATTGTTCACCATTCGACAGGCTGGTGGCTCAATTTGGAACTGCACTTACAGGAATAGTTAGCATACCTGAATTTATACTACACTATAAAATTTCATTTGTTACATAATACATGGGCACATAAAACTAAAGATATATATCTTGTCCTAAGATTGAGACAATTTGCATTGAGTATACATAAAATGCTATGGTAAAATTGAGAAATTTTTGTCTCACAAACATGAATTTAATAAATATTTTAAAAATGTTTATTGAGCCCCTGCTATCAAAAGACACTGTATCAGAATATCTCACTTTAAAAAGTTTGTTTTTAAAATATGGTTAATTTACAAAGTATAAAAGTTTTATTTTTATAATATTTATTAATAGAGAAACATCATGGTTGACCTTCACATATACAGAAGCCAAATTTTCAGACCCAAATCAGCTCTGAACAAAACTTGGAGCCATTTGGACTCTATTTCCCAAGTAAAGGAGAAATAGTTTTAAACTCTCTACAATGCTTCCACACAGCCATAGGAAAGTCTATGCTTGTATTGCAGATACTGTGACTTAGGAAAAAGCACCTCCTCAGAATACAATGCTGTGCACACAGATGAACCTGCTCCACCATTGCTTACACCAAGTTTCGGTGGCATGCCATGAAAAGGCTTTAGAAGTTTAAGTTTCTGTGGAGGGAGAGCAGAACTAGGGTCTTTTCTCAAGGGTTGAAAAAGGTACTTCAATTTATCATTTTCATCTAAATAAGCTGAAAACAGAATGCAATCAACACAGAGCAAAATGATAAAATAATCTGACAAAATATTTATTACTATTTAATATTTATCTTGTAAAAATTTCATGCATTCAAGAAACAATAAGTGACTATCAAAAGGCATTGCCCTTTATCTTGAGAGAGGCAAAGAACATTGCTGATCCATGACAAATATTAAAATAAATAATAGAGTACAAAAGTAAAAAAAAAAATTACTTTTACTCACTTGTGGATCCAGCAGAAAGCACAATCTAATTAGCATTGAAAATATCCACTGGAAACCGGAGATAATTGCAATTGAGCATGAAAAGGATCAATACTTCTAAAATACATTTGAAATGTACGAGAAAGACTTTCTTTTTCTTAGGTCTTAGGCTTTGAATCAAAATAATCCCTTTGTTCCTAAAGCAAACAATCTTCTTGACTTTCTAACACTTGAAGGCAAATTTGCTATTCAGTTAAAAAGAGGAACTGTCACTATTTAGAATTTTCAAATTAATTGCCAGTCAGAGAACAGGAGCTGCAATGCCTCTAGAAGGAAAGCATGCGGCTTCCTCAGGCAGTGAGCCTTCATACACACCTTGAGGGTTTGTGATTAGTGATGGAACCTCTGACTCAGCACTACTTTGACAAAAGTGTTTCTTTTTTTAAGCATTTCAGGGTGTTTTTATTTATTTTTTTTAATTTTTTTATTTATTAGAGAGAGAGAGAGAGAGAGAGAGTGTGGCCAGCTCAGCCCACCAGGGGGCGGGGCTGGCTGG
>NDGN011539698.1:0-10576 GCA_002564285.1 Tympanoctomys barrerae | reverse complement strand
CTGAGCTGGCCACACACACACACACACACACACACACACACACACACAAACAAACAAATAAAAGAAACACATCTAACAAGGGCCAGAACTTGAATGACTCTTCTTTTTTGAGAGAGATGGGTGTCCAGAGGCTGGGATAGGACAGATATTTATATTTATATTTATTATATTTATAAATTCAAATTCCTTAATGTAAGTTTCTGGGGCAGTGGAAAAAGAATCTAACTTACAGCTAATTTGGGATAGGTCAGTGAGGGAAGGAGGAACATATATGCAAACTAATCCCTCAGGGCTAGCTTGTTCCCTAAGGGGGAGCGATGATTGAGGCTGAGAGGTCTTTTGAGTGGAAGGTGTGGCTGACAATCTGGCCACCAACTGTGTCTGTGGGCTGTTAGGAGGAGATCAGCCACAAGAGGAAATCTTTCACCATATAATAGGGAAACACAAGATTGTGATGGCTCCCCATGTGGCCTGAAGCATGATAGTCACTGAGAATCACATAGTGAGGGACTACTAGGACTACTAGGTGATAGCTGAACACCATGTAGCTTACTGGGTGGTTGAGAAATATGAGAGCCTGTGTGGAGGGCTGGAGGGGAAAGGACATCAGGAGAGAAAAGGAGAAAGGAGGAGAGGGGCCATCAAACATGAGAGCTGTCTCTGGTTGAGATTGAGGAGTGAGAGATGGGAGTGAGAAAGTAAAGGAAAATGGGAGGCCATAGTGGGTGAGACAAAGGGATGGTGAGGCTGGAAGATCAGGAGACTCTAGTAGAGGGAACTGAGGAACTTAAGGCTATGAAGAAGGAGGAAAAAAGGTGAGGGGAATATCATCTACAGGTTCTGTTGGAATAAGGGAAGGACAATCAGGTGGAGTGATATGAGCTAAGTGTGTATTTATATACCTTTGCATGACTATATGAGAAACATGTCCTCAAAGAAAGGATGACCTGGGTATAGGGGACCTCCTGTCATTTACCTATGCAGTGACAGGAATCTTTCCAAATCTTGGAAGATTAGGGGGTCAAAAGTTCACCGCTCAAGTCATTTGCTGTCATTGTTCAGTTTACATTGTGGCCAATGCCTTTGGCAATAAAAGATCCACTTTTGGGTTTTTTGGTAGCCCAGATACCAATGGTGCCAGATTATGGACAAGGTACCCCAGTGGTGTGTTCTTTGGAGTGCAGGAAAGAATATTTCCCATAGTGACTGAATTTGAGATGAGCCAAGAGCTCAACACCCTACAGAGAGATTGCCACCTACTCCCCAGAGTATGAATTATGAGAATCCCATACCCATGCTCCCCAGTCCTCACCAGGACAAGGGAGAATGTGAAAGGGAGAGAGAAGAGTTACCCCGCCTCAGGGTGTGAGGACAGTAACCCTGCCCAGAGGACTGGAGCACCACTTCCCCTGTACAAAGGACATAGTGTATTTCTTGACCTGGGCACATGATTTTTGAGACTGAGACTAAGAAACTTACAGGAAATTCTGAAAACTGAGGAATTGCTCACTTGTGAAAAATAAAATGGGTCAGGGTTGGATGCAAGCTAGCATCAGCAAATAAGCAGGTCTCAGAAGAAAAGAGGGTATCCCATAGGCGGGGGACTCAGAACTGGGGTTTGATCCCCAGAAGCCACATTTCTTGTTTATCTGAGTCATAGCACCAAAATTTTAGATTTCTGGCATGGCAGAGAAGCAGAAGTAAAAGTAAAGGAGGATGTTATTGATTTTGAGGATGTGGAGAGGACCATAAGGAGGTGGGAGAGATCTTATGACCTGAGAGAATGAAGACCTGGTGTGATATGAATTTTTGCTAAAGACTGAGTTTGAAGGGCGGGTTCAGTGACACCTAAAGGAACTGACTGGGTCTTCCTTTGTGGCACAGGAAAGGTAAAACGAAGTTCTACTCGGGGCTGAGGTGAAGGTGAAGGCCTAGGTGCTCTCATGTTGAATCAGAGCCATAATGATTTAGCAGTGTGTACTCAGGCTAGAATTTCTCGTATACCACAATAGCTACTGATTTATAAATTACAAATAAATTGACATTGTTCAGTATAATACAATTCCTCATTACTTGACTAACCTATCCATTTTACAACCAGAAAGAGCTGAATCACCATCCAAAGACAGTGAGCACAGGAACCTCACTTATGCCAGCGCCTGCTATCTTATCTTCTAGCCTGAATTTATCCAAAAGTATGTCGACCTCAAACCCCATGTGTCCATTCTCTATTCCCTTCCATATAAAGAGCTGCTCTTTGAATGAACCTTGATCCTCTAGATGCAGTCCCCAAGAGAGAAAGAGAGAGACAGACAGACAGACAAACAGACAGAGACAGAGA
This sequence comes from Tympanoctomys barrerae, assembly GCA_002564285.1. NCBI lineage: Eukaryota > Metazoa > Chordata > Mammalia > Rodentia > Octodontidae > Tympanoctomys > Tympanoctomys barrerae. The sequence goes on along the minus strand of NDGN011539698.1, from coordinate 8,235 downwards.
GACAGAGGCAGAGACAGACACAGAGAGACAGACCAAAACTGAGACAGAGACAAAGACAGAGAGATAGAGAGAACACTCAGAAACTCAGAGTTCCCTACCCACTCTGAAGGAGGGCCCCACCCTAAAACCTCCCATTAGGCCTCATGTCCTAATAGCTCTGCCACCTTTCAGTAGTATCACAGATTGGGGACCAAGATTTCACCTAGGGTTTTGAAAAACATCCGAAGTCCAGACTACAGCAAGTCCATTGTATTTAGAAATCACTATCTAAATAATTAAATTATATACAAAATGCTGGATTTCTGCAAGAAAAAAAGTGCAATTATGATCGAGGCAGGTCATCACACTTAATAAGTTTAGCTAGAAGAATAATCAACTTGAGAAATCACCTTGAGAAATTTCAGTGACAGAATGAGAGACTGAGCCTTGAAAAATCAGGTTACAAAAACTTAATAGTAATAGTAATAATGAAGTTCATCAGATGGAAAAATTAGGAGGAAGGGAGACATGGTTGACCTAAATGTTTCAGCACTGGAGAGATTTGGGTGAATATGAATGTGGAAGTGTTTGGAAAATGACTTGTAACAGCCAGAATGCTGGTACCACATTCTGGTATTACCAGAAGAAGGGTATGTGAAAACAGGAATCCATTAGTTAAGCAATGGAGGAAGAACCACATTTAAATGGAAAGAATGTAGAAGAAACAAAGATGGTGCAACAGAAAGAGGGGTTTTCAAAAGTTCTGTGGTAGCTGCAGATGACTACTTCATCCTCAGGGGCCGAGTACAGGGCCTAGTTCATAGCATTTCAAAAAATGGCTGCATTTATACACTGAATTTCATGGAAGGATAAACTTCCAAACAGTTGCTCTTTTTAAGTATAGCAGTGCCTAGAAATATCATTAGTGGTGTGTTGAATTTCAAAGGGAATAACATAAAGGACTAAGTGCCTTTTCTAGTCTGTTCCAAGATTGTAAGTCAACCATGATGATTAAATTAATTGGATTTCAATGTTTTCATACTTCTGACAAGAACAAGCTGCATGAAATACAGAATCATATTCACATTGCACAAGAATTTCTAAATTATTGTTTTTGTAATTTAAAGACACTGAAAAATTCAGTGTCTTTAGGTGGTAAACTATCACAGAGCTCCAGCAGGGTTTTAACATTTGATTTTAAAAAAAAAACTTCAAAGGATGTAACTATCCCTTAATTAATGAAATTACTAAAAATATCATTAATTAAGAATAATTTTCCCATCACAGAGTAGTCATGACAGTATTTTTAAAACTACAGGTTGCACTGCTTTAATTGGTCATGACTAGAATATTTTTAGTGCAATAAAAGTAAAAGAAAACTTGTTGTACAAAACTATTTCTTGGTTAAACTCTCCTTGTTGGGATGGACTATCTATATCATAGAGAAAAAATACTTCAAAAATATTTCCCCATTTTTAAAGGATTTTTTACATACTTATTTGTTGCCCAAACATTTGCTGAATATTTATGAGTCTGCCCATTGAAATGCATAATTTCCAGAAAATTTTAACCACAGATGTTCACTGAGATCTTCCTTCTTGATAGCTCCTGATTTCTCTCCATCCACATGAAAGGTACACACTTCTTTTAGTTCCAGGTACAAGGTTTGATCATACTAACAAATGCCATGACACATTGCCTTTAAAAAAGCCTGGTAGTCCTAGCCACCTACATATGTTACAGGTAATATCTATAAAACCAATTAAACATTAAAATAAAATAAGAAATTATCAAGGGAAATTTTAAATACTTAAGCAAGAAAGACAAAACACATTAGATTAGCCATGAATTAAATAGATAACTAAAGAACAAGTACAAGTGTTACTATTACAGTGCATGTTATTAAAGGCTTGATCCAAGCAGTTAATGCTATTGAAAGTTACTAGAACCTTTAAGAAATGGTTCCTAGGTATGTGAAGTTAGGTCATTGGAGGTCTTTCCTTGGAGGGTATTTTGGTAGAGCTAACAGAAAACAGATACTTAAAAAGAGAGTTATTGCTATGACTATGCCTGATGATCTGCTTCATAAGTTTCAGGAATTGGTTTGTGGAAGATTTTGAAAGGAGAAGCTTAGTATATGTATCTGAAACATAATGTGATTCCTGTATAGGTCAGAAGACCAGAATGCTGATGAATATGTGGACAGTAAAGGTTATACTTATGGGGTTTCAGATTGCAATTAGAGGTCTGTTATGAATTGTACCAGTGGCCATCATATTACATCATCATAAAGAACTGGGCTTCCTCTCATCCAAACATGAAACTTAGTGAGGCACGGAGTTTAAAAATGATGGACAAGTGTAGTAGAGAAGAGTTCCAGGTATCAGTACACTCAGACTATCACACGAGCATTGCACATCACTAGCTGGCTGCTTGTAGTCAGATTTACAATGAGAATTGGCAACCAAAAGCAGAGTAAGATTAGAAAAATTGGGCAGTTTGGCCAAAGGAGAGTTTTTAAATGTGCTGTTATTGTGAGTACAGGCACTAACAAGATCAGTGCCACTGAGACAAATAATTTGAACGGGGGAATAGAAAAAGATGCCTCAAAAGCATGTAACAAATGGCAAGACTTCTCCAGGATGAGTTTAAAGGTATGCTTAACCATGTAAACTCATCTCAGACTCATTTGTAAAGAGAGGCCCAGTGCATGCTGCTTGTACAGGACCACCTAGCACTATTTCTCCATGTGTTTTCCTATCTTCATCTATCAAGCTACTAAAGCCAAGGCTCAAGGGGCTCCAAGCACAGCTCAAAATTATGACCATATTTGGCTTTGATCACCATCATGCTGACCTTGCTGATATTCATAATGCAAGAGTTATGGAGTCATAGAATCTTCTACTAAGATTTCAAAGGAAAGCTTAAAAAGCTAGGTAGTTTGTCTTAGATTTTTCAGCGGTGCAGTAAAGAGATTGGAAAGGCAAGAAAAGCCTTGATTACCTCCAAAGACACAGAGAAGGTCAAGGGCGGGTGGAGAGATGCTCTGACTTGAAACAAAGAAAGCTGAGACCCTTATGGACTTTTTCTAGGGGTAGAGTTAGAGGGTCAATTTCAGTTATGTGTAAGGAGCTGATTGGAGTCTCTCCTGCGTGTGCGGGAAGGGTGAGGGGAAATTGCACCCTGCACTGGGTTGGAAAAGAAGAGGGGAGGTGATCTCCGAGAAGAAAAGCTGTCGTTTTAAGGACTTCAGCTATATTATGACTAGCATAATAATTCAGCAATTCATACTAGGGCCAGTACCTATCAGTTTGTAGCAGAATCAAATTATTTTAAATAGATCACATAAAGCTATGAGAGCTTTGCATAAAGCTGAAATTTTTGTGGAAACCTACAGAAAATTGCAGATGCCAGGAGCCTGGGGATGCCTGCCAAGAAAAGCTGTGGCAGTGAGCCCAGCCATCTCAAGTAAGTAGCCATGCAGTGGCCATGGTAACCACCAACTTCATGGGCCAGGTCTGCCTAAGAGCATGGGAGCTCATACCATGCTACCATGTAGTCTACATGTCAGACACAGACTATAGGGTTTAATGTTTGGCCTGCTGGCTCATTCTTTCTTTGCTCCAATTTTGCCTTATATTTTTCCTATTCTTCACTTTGTAATGGGAATGTTCACCATCTGTGACATCATATTTTGGCATTATATAACTTGTTGTTTTGATTTTCATAGTATTGCACAGTTGAATTTGCCACAGTCCTGAATGGTGTTTTGTACAGAGACTTTTGAACAATTTTGGGACTGGTAAAATTAGAAATTTTTGAAGAGGGACTTATTACATTTTGCATTTTTAAGATGGGCATGAGCCTGTAAAGGCCAGGGGGAAATTTTTATAGTTTATAAATCAAATATATCTCAAAGGTCCTTATGTTAAAGACTCGGTGACCTGGTATTGGTGCTATTGTGAAACGTTAGCATTTGGGGACCCCTTAGAAAGAAGTTAGGCAACTATGAGGCCACGCCCTCAAGGGAGATGGTGTGACCCCTTCCACTCTGTCTTTCTCTGTCTGTACACTAAAGGACAAATAGGATTGTTTTACCGTGGGCTCCTGCTATGACATACTGAGAAACCAAACACCTGAATCGGCAGCTCTAAGCACTGAGAGCTGAAACTTCAAAAACTGTGAGTCAGAATGAACCCCTTACTTTTAAACTGATTACTCAGGTATTTTATCAAAACTATGGGAGATTTATACAGGTTGGTATGTTTATCCTTAGCACAAAACAATGGCAAATGCAGCACAACAAATGCAGACTTAATCAGACATGGTTTATAAATCAAATTCCACCAGGGAAATTGCCACTGGAGGTACAATTTCCCTACACAGTGAAAAAAGTCTTGGGTAAACTTCTACATTACACAATGTACAATCCTTCTCAATTTCTATAGTAGTTTCAAGTTTAGAAAGCCATGTGAAAGTAAACCAAACATTTGTTCATATTTAAAACAGATTACACTATTTTTAATTATCAAGCACATACTTACACATGCAACAGGAAGGATATTTGCAAGTAATGTAGAATCCAGAGAAGTTCTTCACTATTCAATTTTTTACCTGGTCTTTTATCTGGTCTCTATGATCTGTGATGACCTTTTTGAAAAGTTTAGTACCTCAGCACCTAAAATGTCAGTGAATGTGCTGAACTACTATAATCTTCCTTAGACTAACACCGGTAATTTAGGACTAAAAACATAGGATAAGAGATATTTGTAGGAAAATAGAGAAAAAATTGCCAGACTTTCTTGCTTTCTTTCTTGCTTGCTTTCTTTCTTTTTTTCTTTCTTTCTTCCTTCCTTCCTTCCTTTCTTCCTTCCTTTCTTTCTTTATTTCTTTTTTCTTTCTATTGTGTTTGGTACAGAGTCTCACTACACATCTCAGACTCACAGTGATCCTCCTGTTTTCATCCTCCCCAGCACTGGGATTAATAATGTGCCACCATGTCCAGGCTCAGTGGCCAGATCAGCATGCCTGGGGGTGGGGCCAGCCTGGCATGGTGTACCAGGGATCAAACTCATGTCCCTGGGCTTACCTAAGCAGGCACTGAGTCCACTGAGCTATCTTGCTAGCCCCACCAGACTTATAAGAGGAAAATTATTCCCAAGTGCAATACAATCATCTCCTTTCTTATCTGTAAGTTTTGCAAGATTTAATAGTAGCATCCCACATTTGCAACACGCTGGTAGTGAAAAGCTGTTGGCAGCAGTATAAAAGGAATCACTGTGGGAATACAAGACAGATTTCTGGGAGCTGAAGAATAATAATGCAAACACTATTTACAGAAATGTGCCAGATCCAAGGACAGATTCATTAACTTAATTTGATATTTTTGCTCTATTAGCTGTTTTGCTTTATACTTTAAATGATAAAAACTTAAAGCATGTATTAATGCCCAGGTGAAGGAAGGTTTCAGCAGGGAAAGTTAAAGGTACAACAGACTTAAGTATTTTCTTACCCAACATGTAGTAAAGGAAGTGTGAGGGAATCTGAGGACTGAGGAAGAGGTGAGTCCTGTGCAGCCCAAGGGAAAGCTGGCTTGCACACAATTTTATTGTTCTAGGAGGGTATATGAGTTACCTTCTACAGGCTGGCACTTTCTCAGTGAAGACAGAGAAGTGGGATCCAAAAGAATGAGACAGGGTGTAAAAAGATATAGAACGTAAGTAGGGTGAACTCTTGAACTAACTGCTGTGGAAAATGAAAAGGGTTGAGCAGAGCTTAAATATATATTTTAATTGAGGAAGTACAGATAATTAAAACAATATTTAGCGTTTATTATAAAATTTTTCTGCAACACTTGAATGTTAAAAATAAGTATTCAGGAAGTTATATTGTGCCAAGGAAGCAACCACAACTATGTTCTCTGGCTGCTCTGAAGAAAAGAATAATTCCACAAAAGTGACCTGGACGGCAAAACATAGAGGATATGACAGATCAATACTTCCTGTGGACAACTTGTAAACTGATACAATGCTTATTTCTTTCAAAGCAAGAAGTTAGACTCTACTTTAAACCTACACATTGTATACTCATGTAATAAAGTGCAATGATTTCAAAACTTCTGAAAAGTCCTTCTATCTTAAATGGCACACTTTCTGGAAACCTGAGTCACCTGAATGAAGCTGTGAGATTTCTAAGGCAAATTGGATTCAATAAACATTTAAACACCTCATAAGTGGTGTGAGGACACTAAGATGACAAGATGTGGAGAAGCTCGCCAACCAACTTAGAAGACTCTTTTGGATGTAATTGGGACACAAAACTGGAATCATTACATGGTGGTTTAAAAACACAATTCTTTAGTCACATCTAGAAAGTAATTCTGATGTCATGGCAACTGCATCACTTTGCATAAATTGTTCCTCTAAGATTCAATTATCTTTTTGGTCTAGACATATGAGCAGCTGCAAAGTACATAGAATGATGCCTATCACTCATGAAGCAAGAATAACTCAAAGACAGAAACTTGAGTGATGGAGAGGTAAATTTAGACTGAATGGTGATAAAGAGCACAGGAGAGGAATTTCTCTACCTTAATAGCACCCCCACCCCTTATTTCTGGCAAGACACCAAATCCAAAGTCATTTCCAAATTTAAAACCTCTGGGAAAATTACAACTTACACACTTTGAGCATGAACATGTTGAAAAATCTTTATCCTTAGAAAAGATCATGTCATCTAGAGAAGCTTTCCACTTTGGAGAGCTACGTACACTAGATTTTCTTACCAGAAAATCTCCCACCTTCAAACATCTAATTTTTTGTGGGAAGGAATCAGCTCAAGCTGGAGATCCATTAGACATTCAGAGCTAAAGCAAGGCCAAACCTGGAAACATGAGGTGCCCCAGGCGAGCCCTGTGAGCAAGCTGATAGACAGAGGGGTGTCACATGACACTACCCCACCATGCATATAAATAAATGTGCTGCAGTTGTGGGGCAGTTTTTCTTTCTCCCATAAGAAGGGAGAGCTCAGGGCCCAAGAGATGGCTCAGTGGAATAAGCACTTCCCTGGCAAGCTCAAGGACCTGAGTTCATTCCTCAGTGCTGAAAAAAAAAAAAAAAGGAGGGAGGACTCCACCTGACCTCAGCTTTCTATATTTTAGCTCTTGTCTTAATTGCTTCATTCTGCACTATCCTCCCCCAGGGGAAGTTTAAGAGCTGCACTGAATACAGCAAATTCTATCAGTTATAATCTGAACTTACTTTAATTGTAACAAAAATCATGGTCCATCTTTAGGGCTTACATCACTGTCATGATAAATACTATGGAAAATAAAAATTACTCCTCTGGATTTAAAAACTGTGGTGGATTGACAACTAGTAGTCAACATTTAACACCCCGGTGAACCGAACCAGCATGATGCTGAGTGTGTGAGGCTCACAAGAGAATTGTTGCCAGGAGCATAAGAGGCTTTTGGAAGCTGGTAGACGCTATTAGTAGCTGTTATGGAAGTTGTAGGTTACTGTTGGTTTTCCTGGAGGAGCTTGTCATGCTGGCTTTCCTCATGAACTTTGTCATTCTCATTGTTGAAGGAGCTCAGAACCTTGCCACTAAGAATGGCTGTGGTTCACTTCGCAGGAGACCTGGTCCTCATCTTGAGCATTGCTTCCTGACTCTGGAGGGGAAGATGGTGCATGGCTCAGTGTCCTGGAGAAGTTTTTCAGATTGGGTTTTCTGATGGGAACTCTGATTTACTCATCACTGGAGGAGCTCAGAACCTCACTGTTGCTGAGGATGGCTGTGGTACTTTTCAGAACAACTCTAGATTTTAGGCCTCTATAGCTGCACTTATAGGAGACATTGTCATAAGCTCTAGTCTTCGGCTGGACTCATGAAGGACATTATCACAGGACCTCAGCTAGATTCTTTGGTCTTTAGTGTTCGAAAAGATATCCTGCAGTCTCTTTTTGCATATGATTCTTTGGGTGACTTATAAATAATCTTTTTAAAAATAATTTTATTGAGAAACAAATAACAGTGAGACAGTTTCAAAGCCAATTAGTAGAAAAGTTTCAATAATTAACACATTGCATATTGTTGTCTTAGTGGTTATTCATTGTAGAAGATGCACAAATGATATCCCGTCCACAAACACTATTAGAACAAATCTCTCTATTCATTGAATTAAAAGAATGCAGCTGTACATATATCCTAACTATTTTGAATATACAGATACAAAATGGTCCTTCATTTGTATCC
>NDGN011539691.1:10453-20613 GCA_002564285.1 Tympanoctomys barrerae | reverse complement strand
AAAAAAAAAAAAAAAAAAAACTAGCATCGATTTATTTATTCATTTATTTATATGTTAGGGAAAGATCTACAGGGTGTTCAGGGTCTCATTACTAGATCGGACGCCTAGTGAGCCACCTGTTTACAGCCTCCCAAGAGCTGGGATTATATGTGTGCCACCACGCCCAGTCTTAATCGCTGACTCAGCGTGCCCTGAGGGTGGGGCCGGCAGGGCAGGCCCAGGGACTGAACCCCTGGCCCCGGTGCCTGTTTGCAGGTGCTGTAATCCACTGAGCTATTTGGCCAGCCCTGAGAACCAATTTAAAAAACAAAGCATAGAATGAGGACTGAAGTCATCGCTATTTTCAACTCAGGGTCTACTATCACCTCAGGCCTTTATTTACCTGAAACGCTAGAGTGCACTTCTGAGAAACCTCCATCCCGTGCACCCCGGGCGCTCACCGCCCACAGCGGGCCTGGTGTGTGTGGCCTCTGCACCTAGAGCCTCGTCACTCCTCTGCTGGAGACAGTGGGAATCTGGGCCCCAAGCTTATCGCTCTGTGCTTTTCTGTCCCACGGAGTCCTGTTAAGTTTCAAAGTATGCTTTGGCACAGTCTTGTTACAGACTTAGGTTTCCTTCTTGCTTTGAGCTTTTGCAAAAAGATGTGACTGTCACACTGCTATGAGCCAGCCACATTTCCGTACAGTTACACTGCATTCACTGGGCCTGCTGTCATGTGAACATTCCGTGATTTGCCCGCCTTCCCAATGATGGAATGTGGGTTATTTCCAGGTTTTGCTAACACAAATGACGCTGCTATGAGCATTCCCATGCATGTCCACTGGCAAGCTCTGGGTGCATATCTAACAGGAAGATGCTCATTTACGGGTATAAAAGTTCCCCTAACAAACTACTGTTAAAGTGGTCAGACCATGTTTACCTTCCCACCATTAATGAATTAAAAAAATCCTAGTCATCTACACCCTTTCCAACGCTTGGTATGGTCTAGGATGACATCATCCACTATACTATAATGCTTGGTATTGTCTAGGATGACATCCACTATACTATTGCTAGCCACATGTGGCTACTCAGCAACTGAAATATGCCCAGTGTAACTAAAGAAGTTTATTTTAAACTCAATTTACATCGAAGCTCCGTCTTGGACAACACTGATCTAGATTTTTTGGTTTAGATTCCTAAAGCCTTACTGCTTGAGTGGTCTCCCATGGCATCCCCCTGGCCTCTGTAGTTGCTCTGCTTCCAGGAACCCCTTCGCTGTCATGACGCGCTGTCCTTCAGCCAGGGTCCTGGTCCTACAATCCTGGAGGTGACGGGTTGTTACATAAGAGGTGGTGGAAACCCAGTCCCTCACCTCTCATTAGCTGACAGCATCTCTTACTGAGCAATAGTCAACATCAGAGGGAGTTTAAGAATCTGCCAGGCGCTCAGGCAGCAACTCCGCATGGCCCGGCCGCCGCCGCAAGCCTTTGTTTAGCCCAGGGGCTGCGGTGGCTCTAATTGCTGCCAGCTGGGGGCTCTCGGCCATCTTAAGCCCTCAGCTGCTGCGGTTTATAAATTTCACAGCATATAGAGCAGCAGTCCTTCCAGTCAACCAGCTAATCCAAAATGTCAGCACTGAACGAACTTGAGCTTTGAATTGCATGCAAATATCAGGGAGGCGGCGAGACGGCCTGGAGGACGCGTTCCCCCGGGAAGGGGCTGCTGATACAGTGGCTGATCCACTGCAGATCCTGGCCAGTGAGCCGTCCGGACACAATCGCCCGCATCTGGCCAGCGCTATCTGCAGACAACAGAGGCCCCCAAGCCAAGGATGGGTCAAGGAAAAAAAATCTATGTGGCTTTCTCCAAGCAATGATAAATCCAAACAAAGTGACGCAAGGAGCTACATACAGCCCATCCCACCTGGCTGCCTCTCAGCCTGAGGTCAACAGCCGGCCAGGATATGTTCGGAGCTTCTGTGACACACAATGCGTCGTGGTTCTATTAGCTGAAGACGGATGCCGTGCACAAGTCCACACTGCCCTATGCAGCTTAAGGTGAGGTCTTAGCTGGCGAGAAATCTGTTGTGGCTCACGTCTATGAGGCAGTGATGTCCTCAATCAATCAGTAAATGAGGAGGAAGCATGTGTCGAGCCTGTGGCTTCCGAGAATAGCAGGGTGTCTACTCAGCTGTCGCTGCCACCTTCCCTAGGGGCTGCACACATGGCCTTAACAAAGTGATAGATTGTGCTCATGTCACTTTATGTATATGTCCAAGACTTTTGTTTTAACTAAACATCTTACTGATACATACTGTGCTTTACTATAACAGAAATAATCAGACCAAGAATAAAAAGTCATCCTAGATGATGTACTCAAATACTGTCTCTTCACCGATAGAGCTACAAGATACTGACGCTTCAGTTAAGCGGTTGTCATTTCTTTAAAGGAACCGAACAGTCCATCTAAGCTATACCCTGCACCGCAGGGTGTGACTGGGTTAAAATGCCCTTTGATGCCGACCTCAGTGGAGACTGAGACCAAGATGCCCACTGTGGTGTGAGATGCAGCCACCTTCTCTTCTCTGCTCCACGCATGCTCTTCCTCAGTCTGTGGAAACGCGTTTCTTCTGCACAGAAGTCACTGCTTTGGGTGCAAACTGTCATCCAAGAAGACTCAAGAAATCCCTGTCCATAGTTCAAAGGCAGACAGAATTCCTACTGGAAGAACCTACTCACAGGTAGCATACAATCCACGCATTTAAGGGTAACTACTCAGCTCTGACTGTGTGAAATCATAGGCCAAGAAGACTACACCAAGTATCTCCTAGGATAGTGTGGATTTTAGACACAGGAAAAAATAGGTTGGGCAGAAAGAAAGTCCAGTCAGCAGAGACTGGTTGTTAAATGAATGTAGTGACTGAGAATTCAAACTATGATGGTCAGAAAAACAAGCCTGTTCAGAGCCCTGAAAACAGCTGGGGCTGCCTCAGTGGCCCCAGCTTGGGGATGGCCCCCTCTGGAACTACCACTCACACAGACAGCCCTGGGCCTTGTGGGGCATAGGGATGAATCACCTCCAGGAAGCTGCCAGAGTTCAAGGGGGATGAAGAGAGGCAGGCAGTGTGACACGGTGACTGAGCAGGTCCCAAGGCCGGGCTGCCGGGGTGTGGGTCACAGTTCCACCACTCGAAAAAGGTGTTTACTCATGTATAAAGTGGGGTTATAAAGAGAGGAAATAACAGCACGGGGCTAGTGTCAGCACGGTGCCTGGAACACCGCAGGCACAAAGCACCACTATTAACAGGCGCTTCTGAGGGAGGGTCCCAGGCAGGCGAGGGCCAGAGTCAGAGGAATGCCCAGCATTGCCCCGTGCTCTGACTTTGCTTTCCTGCAGGGAGGCTCCAGCCTCCAGCTGCAGGACTCTCCTTTCCCACTTGCTTCGCTGTTAACATTCCACTTTCCTCCCCCCAGAGTTCTGAAATCACAAGCGTGACAACAATAAAACCCCACACAGCACTGCTGCCAAGGCAAGAGGTCATCAGCGATTCCCCCTGCCCTCTTCCGTTTTCAATCATTTCACATCCAGCAGCAGCAGGGATGGCATGTCCTGGGCTGGGCCTGCTCCCTTCACTGGGATTCACACCTGACTTGTTTATGGGGGTCAAGGCTTCCCGTAATCTCACACATGTTTGGGGGACCCTATGACATTGCAATTGCGACAGCTGGTAGGACTGCCTACTGGCCTTAAGATATGCCTACTGGGACTTAAGACAAAATACCCTGGCCATTTTTCTTAGTCAACAGCCCCAGGGGTAACTACCTGTTAATTCGGCTGGGTGAGGAGGGCAAGGCAGGTCACTGTGCACAGAACTCCAGGAGGGTGGACACCAGCACACGAGAGCACTGCCTACGGCCTCGGGCTTCCCGCAGCGCCGCCACCTCTGCATGCATTCCGGGGCTGCTGTGCTTTTAAAATGGACAGGGCGACTTGCACAGCGACTTGTAACTTTTAACATCCTTACAAGAATGTGGCAGTTTCCAAAGTAAGCTTTATTTCTACCTTAACGATAACATTCTACACCAGAGAGTGGAGCGCTTACAGCAATTCCTCACTCACCTGTCACTGCTAATGCTGATCCCAAATACGGATTTTAAGTTTTCCACGTGTGCAAAATTAAAAATTCTGGTAAATCTGGTTTTGGAGACATTATACTAATAATACTCATTAAACTAAATAAACCAAATTAATTTCTCGCAAATGACTAGATGATATCTTTCCTTACATTTTATATTGAATATCTTCTCTCAAAAGTTAATCTTTTTTAGGTGAAGAGACCAAAGTTAGGAAAAAAATGGAACTTTGAGAATGAAAGAAATGGAGAAAATCCCAGTCCAGGGGAAATCCCAGTCCAGCCACTTATTTGCTGAGGGACCCTAAAGAGGTTCCTAGGTTGCTCACGGCCTCCGTTTCCTTGCCAGTCAGTGACAATGTAGTAACACTTAGCTGATCATGTGGAGAGCACATACCACATGCAGTAGGGTTCATAAACGTTAACTGTTGCCCTCTTTCCTACTGTTATTCAAGTTGCTGGGTATTAAGTCAATTTAAAATACCCAAATGCAAAAGGGTAGTCTTTTAAAATATAAGTCAGATGTGATGTCACACATCTGTAAACCTGGCACTCGGGAGGCTGAGGCAGGATGACTGCCATGAGTCTAAGGCCAGCCTAAGCTATATAGTGAGTTCCAGGCTGGCCTTAAGTGCATAGTAAGACCTTGTCTCAAAAAACAAATGAAGCAAAACAAAAACAGTATCTTGACTGAATACTACGGAAGACGTAATTTACTGAACATGTCAGCATGGTTCCTCGGACACCAAAGATGCCGAGGCAGAAGGCTCACCAGCCCAGCAGCTCAACACCAGCCTGGGTGACAGGGTGAGACCTTGTCTCAAAAAGAGTGACACCTAAGGAGGACACCAAACACTAGATACGAAACATTCTTTAGGGAACCAGTACTCAAAGTATTTATTCACCTGCTCTGCCCTGTCCAGATCTTACCTCCTAAAAGAATTTTTAAGAGCCAAAGATGATACCTAGCAACTTAATAAATTACATCAATATTAAATTCTCAGAATTGGAATTAAAGGAGCTTCGGAGTACTGCCATTAATACCACTCACCATACCGGTGCTTTAACAACAACAACTTGCCATCATGACTTCTGAGGCACACAGGCTCTTCCCCAGGGCCCTGTCCTGGTCATAGCCAAGCACACTGGGGGCCCCTGTGGGGGCCCCGTTTGCGGTCTGCTTTCTCAAGGCCACCTATTGGCTCAGCCTGGAGGTTTTATACATCCTTTCATCAAATAGGAGTGGTGGAAAGGAGAAAGGAGAAAGGCAGCAGCAGCAGATGCTTCGAGAAGACATTAGAGCTGGCGGGGAAGGATGCTCAGGCCCGGTTGCCACAGTGCCACACTCAAGGGTTCAACAGGATCTGAGTCAGGCCCTGCCGCTAGACTTCAGGGGCAGAGAGAGAATAGGAGGCTCCAAGAGGGCTGGAGCGCAGCCAGAGACGAACCCTCTTCCTAGCCGCTGACCTCGGCCAGGTGCAATGCAGGCTGTGTTCTGAAGCTACCTGCAAAAGGAAAGTGGTGTGCAGTTTGGAAGCTGTGTCGCTATGCCCAGCCCTGGCCCAGACACTGGCACACATGTGACAAACAAATAGCCTGATGGTCCCCACACCATCAGTTCTAGCATGGGAGGGCTGCAGTGGTCAGGCAAGCAGAGAAGGGCAGTCTGTGGAGAATTTCTCTGCAGCCAGAACTGGGACAGGTGGGGTGTTGGGAACAGCCCAGGAACCCCTGTGGCAGAGGAATGCGGATCATTCCATCACAGGGACACAGGAACTCGCTGACCTGGCCACATGTTCCAAGGGCCATGCGCAGTGTGCACTTTCTGGGAAGGAAAAGAATAGGAAGCTTGGAACCCTGGCGGCCACTCGGGTGGGGGCCCCCAAGTCAGGTGCCGTCTGCACCCGCAGCACCCTCAGTGAAGGAATAGCACAGAGGCTCCTGACCGGGGATCTGTCCTCTGCACATCCTCAACCCCAGACAGGAGTTTCTTTGGAGAATGTTTACTACACAGCTGTCATGACTTCAGGCCCAACATTTAGGTACTTTTGACCTAGAGACCTAAAAAGAGTCCACCAGTCACCTCTACACCTCATCTTTCCTCTCTATCCAGCTGGTGCTTTTTAATTGTCCTCCAGTTTAACAGCTGAGCTTTCTCAGAAAGCAAGAAGTCAAAGTCTCTCCCAGGCAAATGTGCCTCTGTGGGTGGCACTGTCCCTCTGAACCTGTGTCCTGTGTCCACCTGGTTCTGCCTGCCATTCTGCTGTCCTCAAGACTCTTGGCACAGTGCTGGGGTTCAAAGCCCCTGCCGGAACGAGGCAAGGAGAACACTCCTGAACCTGAACGGGGACTGGGTTCAATGGGGCCCTTTCTGTCTGGACAGGAAGGAAGCAGAACACATGCCAGCAGCTCAGGGACGCCTGGCTCTGCCTGACCTGCGAGGGGCACATTTCTGCCATGACGTTCCACCTGGGGACAAAAGATTATTCTTTATTTGGTGATAGAACAGTCAAGCTGCCTTTTAATTAAGTGCCGCCAGTGTTAACATGAACCGGGCTGATTGTCATAGTCCATCAACCCTTGGTAAACTGGTTTGTTTGGTCTGGACGGCAAACAACATTCCACACTACTGGATTTTTTCTCCCAGATCCCCTGCGGCCCCATCAACCCCAAACCTTTTTAAAAGTTACAATCTGTTCTGCTGTCTCAAGTTACATTCTGTAAATAATAAGCAACACTGATGAAATGCAAAAAGCTGAAAATTTGTAAAGCAGATAGATCTGCAGCATGTCCCACATCTGTGTCACATTAAACATGTACTCAACAATTTGCTGATTCCTGTCTAATCAGTGCACCAGGGTGACATGGGCCAGAAGGGCTCTTCTGCTGATGCCGCAGCAGGGCCCAGGCCACCGGATGCAGGGGCGGAGGAGCTGGCACTGGGAGGGGGATGCCCGCCCACCCTGCCGGCGACACTCTGCTGCCTGGCCCGTCCGTTTGGGCTTGTCAGCCCTGCAAACCCAAGGTCACTGCTGTGCTCGGGTCCTGAGTACACGGAGCACAGAACAGTCCTCTGCTGCTGAAGCTGCAGGCATAGCGGTTAAGCTAAATAACAGGCCTTTGTGACAGAGTGTCCCACTGGAAAGACTTGGCTCCCTATACATTGAAATAACTACAAAATAAAAATAGAACTGAGGAAAACCAATGAAAGTCCATTTGGCAAAATGCTTAGAGGCTGCTGGAGATAATACTTTGCTATGCCAGGCAAAATCTGATGTGCCCTCATCCCAAGCACTTTACACACACACACACACACATACACACACACACCCCAGAGCACAAGAGAAAAACTGGCATGTTTTGAACTTAAGGCATCGTGTGGATCCCTGAAAGATCATGCAGCTCCACGCTGATCAGGTCCAACAGAGGCACACACGAGTCGCTGTGGACTCCATGGGAGACTCAGTGCTTCGCCCTCCCCCAGCTCTGGCACCGGCCCTTTCCGTTAGCACCAGGTGCGAGGACACCAAGCCAGGGCTGCCGGGCCAGCAAGTCCACAGCGGGTCTTTCTTTTGGAGAAAGGATCTTGCTATGCAGTCCACTCTAGCCTCAAACTCGCAGTGATCTGCCTGCCTCAGCCGCCCGTGTGCTGGGACTGCAGGTGTGGACTGCCACCCCTGGCCACAGCAGGGCTCTGTGGCTGCACTCCTTGAGGGCCAGCTGTACACTGGGCATTCTGATTCTCACGCAGTTCCTTTAGGGAGTGCTTACTAGGATTCCCCTTTATGATGATAGCACTGTACCTCACAGAGACGCTTGAGCTTGCACCAAGCCATCCAGCTGGCAGGTGGCAACGTCAAGCTGGATCTCAGGTCTTTCTCATTCTCTTGGACTCAGTAAACTTGCTGCCCAGCAGAACTGCTGGAGCAGGTCTCTAACACACACAAGTCCATCCTGTGCTAGGTACTCTGGAGTCCCTGAAGGGACACCGAAGGCAACACTAGGGAGCTTATCGGCCAACAGGGAAGCTAAGACTGCACCCTGGAAGGACGAGAGAAGAAAACTAGCTCAGGCATCAGTGAACAAAGAACAGCGGAGCTAGGTGGGAGTGCGGGCAAGGCCTGGTGTGACACGCTAAGAAGGGCTGGACGGGACGGGCTTCTTGTGACGGTCTGGCCTGAGGTAGATCCGGCCTCATGGCTGAACAGGATTCGGATGTTACAAGGATGGATAGCACAGCCCTGACCCGCAGGCTTACAATGCATAACAACACTGAGGAACAGGAAGGGACAGATAGTGAGGTAAAAGCCAGGCAGCACGTGATTCATAGCACCCCATGGATGCCTCACGGCAGTGCCGCAGTCGCTGGCTGCAGAGGTGCACATACCGGGGCAGCATCCTGCGTAAGGGGCCCCGTGTGAGTGAGCTCAACTTGTCACTGTCTGGAAGAAGGACAGCTACTTACAGGGATGAGAAACGGATTACACGACAGATGCTGAAAGGGTCCAACCACGAAAGGCTGAGCATAAGCACTAAAAGTGAAGGCATTTTTCAAAGAACTGGGGAAAAGTAAGAAGCAAAGCAATTCACAAAAGGAGAAAAACAAACAGCCAAGTGGAATGGGCAAAGGTGATTCAGCACTCAGTTATCAAAGATATCCGGGCAGTCACACTGAGCACTTGCTCTCAGATTGGCGAAGACTTAAAAGCCGACAGCGCCTGGCTGTTCTGATAGCATCTGGCACATGGAGGCCTCTTTGTGAGGTCGTTCACCGAGTTCTAAATGAATGAGCAGCCAGAGGGAGGGAAGGCTGGAGCTGGGTGCCCCAGCGCTGCGGGAGGCCATGAACCGCTCCACTTCCGGGAGGGCAACTCGCAACACGTTTCCACACAGAAATGTGCTTGATCTTACATCCAGTGTGGCGTTTTAGGAATTTTCTTCAGAGAGAATTATACATGTGTGAAAAGATGTATATAGAAGATGCTTATTCCAGCAAAAAAGTAGAAATATCCATCAATAGAGGGACTCTGTGTTGGCATATTTGCTGTTTAATACTACACAAACATTAAAAATGATTCACACATTTGCATGGGAAAGATGTTCCAGTCATCACTGAGTGAAAAAACGGTTTAGATGTCAATGTTTTTGCTTGGGATGGGCGCACACAGCATGGGCTTCTCACGCTTGAGGCCTTGCACCGGATGCCTAGAACCACCCCACCCCCTCACGCACAAAGAAAGATACATATCCTCATTCATGTAAATACATAATCAGCAATAAGAAGCTGGTGTGGTGTGCACACCTGTAGTCCCAGCACTCAGGAGGTTGAGGCAGGAGGATCACTATAAGTTCAAGGTCAGCCTGAGCTATATAGTGAGTTCAAAGCCAGCCTGAACTAAATAGCAAGCCCCTGTCTCAAAACAAAACAAAATAAAACCGAACCAAACCAAAACCCTAAAACCAAACACACAGTAATAATATCCATCTCAGTGGCTTGCTGTAACAATTCAAAAGATCACTCAACCACGGGTTTTGGAGCAATGTCTAAATACTGACTGCATGGGTTTTCAAAACAGTTTACAGTTGTACACAATTTTAAACTCAATCCAAAGATTTTTAAAAAACACAATGATTCAGAAAGCAGTCGGGCACCAACAAAAAGACGACTAAAGGGCCTTTGCAATCAAAGAGTGAAAGAGTCCAGATTTCCAGAGCTGCACCCAACACACAGCGCGGGTGGGGAGCGGGGGAGGGCTGGGGGTGTCCCGAGAGCTTTCTTTTGGAGAGGGGGAGGGCTGGGTGGAGACGTCTTAGGACAAGGGGCCGCAAAGTCTCTGGAAAGACTGGGAAGAGTCCACCCTAACCGAAAGGCAGCGAAGAGGCCAGGAAAGTGCCTTTGCTCGTCTGAGGCTCACCACCAGGCCTCTCTTCCTGTCCTGGACTTACGTTTCCAGAACTTTTCATGAATGGAGAGAGAGAGAAAGAGAGAGGGAGGGAAAGAGAGAGAGAGAGAGAGAGAGAGAGAGAGAGAGAGAGAGAGAGAGAG